>DF357701.1:113721-126807 GCA_000787875.1 Solanum virginianum | reverse complement strand
AGATATCACCTAAACTCAAAGGTAAGTTTTACAGATTGGTGGTTAGACCATCTTTGTTGTATGGAGTGGAGTGTTGGCCAATAAAAAATGCATATGTCCAGAAGATGTATGTTGCAAAGATGAGGATGTTGAGATAGATGTGTGATCACACCAGGAGCGACAAGGTTAGGAATGAGACCATTCGAGAGAAATTAGAGGTGGCCTCGGTGGCTGAGAAGATGAGGGAAGCGAGACTGCATTGGTTTGGGCATATGCAAAGAAGGAGTATCGATGCTCTGGTTAGGAGGTGTGAGAGGTTAGTTTTAGAAGTTACACAGAGGAGTATAGGTAGACCAAAGAAGTACTGGGGGGAGGTGATTAGACATGATATGGCGAAACTTAGTCTCACTGAAGACATGACCCTAGATAGGAAGAAATGGAGGTCACGAATTAGAATAGTAGGATAATTGGTTAATAGGGTTAGGTAGTCAGGGGGCTTAATAGGGTTGAGTAGTAGTGTTTTCTTTTTAGCATGTATTGTCACTATTTTGTTGTTTATGTGTTAATTGTATTATATTTTCGTATTGTCATGTGCTTTCTTTTACTTCTGGTCATATCTAGTCCTTTCTGCTTAATTGTCTCTATTTTGTTGTTTATGTGTTAATTGTATTATATTTTCGTATTGTCATGTGCTTTCTTTTACTTCTGGTCATATCTAGTCCTTTCTGCTTATGAATTTTGAGATGAGTGTTCCCAGGAAACAGCCTCTCTACTTAGGTAGTGGTAAGGTCTGCGTACATTCTACCCTATTATTATTATTACTGTTATTATTATTGTTATTGTTGTTGTTGTTGTTGTTGTTGTTCCACTGGGTACATTGTTGTTGTTATATATGCAAAAACGTAGATTCTGGACTCGCCTTCAACTTTATGCCCTGTTGAGGATTTTTAGGTTGGATCATCATTATTATTATTATTATCATTGTCATTCTTACTATTACTCTAAGTCATTCTTCAAAATAATTAAAATTCTTTTACTAAGTGAATTTTTATTAAAATTTCTTAAAATCTTTAAATATTTTATTTCAAAGTTAGTCAAATAAGTTTTAAATCATCGAATAATCTTATTTCTCAAAACTGAGTGAACTATGGGAAGAATATGAATCACTAGTACCACCTCCGTCGTGTTTATGTGATAGATCACGCGACTTCATCATGAATTTGGATCAACAAAAGCTGATGCAATTTTGAGAGGATTGAATGAGAATTGAAATCAGTCACGAAGTCAAATCTTAATGATGCCAAGTATACCTATTGTAAATTAAGCTTATTCCTTAATAATATATATAGAGAGTCAGAGGGCACATCTTCGTTATTGTTATCGTTATCGTTATTATTATTATTATTATTATTATCATTGTCATTGTTACTATTACTCTAAGTGATGCTTCAAAATAATTAAAATTCTTTTACTAAGTGAATTTTTATTAAAATTTCTTAAAATCTTTAAATATTTTATTTCAAAGTTAGTCAAATAATTTTCAAATCATCGAATAATCGTGTGTTAGCGGCTATTTTAAGTGCTAATACCTTCTTAAAACAGTAATAAGAACCCTTACCCATTTCTCTGAAATTTTAGGACTTTTTCTGTTAGAGTCTTAAAATTATTTTAAGTTTTCTTAATTTCTTTAAAAAAATTAAGTGATGACTCTGTTGTTTTCTTATTTTTGAAAAAAATAATTTTCTTAAATAAATTAAGTTTTAGACCAATTTTTGATATATTTTTTAAAAAGTCATTTTTACGATTAACAAATGCTACGAAGATCTATCATGTTCAAAGAGAAATTGCAACATTGGCTCAATATATTTCAACCATTTCAGCCTATTTCTCAAAACTGAGTGAACTATGGGAAGAATATGAATCACTAGTACCACCTCCGCCGTGTTTATGTGATAGATCACGCGACTTCATCATGAATTTGGATCAACAAAAGCTGATGCAATTTTGGGAGGATTGAATGAGAATTGCAATCAGTCACGAAGTCAAATCTTAATGATGCCAAGTATACCTATTGTAAATTAAGCTTATTTCTTAATAATATATAAAGAGAGTCAGAGGGCACATCTGAACATGGCTATACAGATGTCACATACTCGATCACATTATGAAGAGGAAAAATCCTCAGCTCTCGCAGCAGCAATAGTGATGAGACATGGTCACAATTTGAAGCAAAAATCAGTACCGCCACCACATTATGAAGAGGGAGAAACTTTAGGATCTAGTATGAACAATGCTTTCTCAAGGAATTGCAACAATGTGAAGACAAGGAAGAATAATCTTCAATGTGATTTTTGTCACCTTAGAGGTCATACAAAAGAGCAATGCTACAAGTTGATTGGATATCCACCTGATTTCAAGTTTATTAGGAATACGGAAAGAGAGCAAGGTGTTTACAGGAATGGAAACTCAGGATTTAGGAATTTTGTTGAGTAATGATGACAATGTTACATTAAGAGCCTTCTATGACTCTGACTGAGCATCTTGTGCTATAATAAGGAAGTCTGTGACAGGCTACTATGTCAAGTTGGAAAGATCCTTGATTTCTTGAAAATCAAAGAAGCAGGAAATCATATCTAGAAGTACAACTGAGGTTGAATAGTAGGCTATTGTAGGATTGTTGGGAGAAATGAATGTCTCAGAAATAGTTTGGCTTGTAGGACTATTGGGAGAAACGAATGTGAAGGTGAAAATGCCTATAGAATTATTTTATGACAACAAAGTTGCCATGTAGATGGAAAGAAATTCAATTTTTCATGAGAGCACAAAACACATTTAGATACATTGTCACTTTGTAAGAGAAAAGATACAAAATGGACTGATCAAAGCCATGCATATCTCAGGGACTGATCAAGAAGCTGATATTTTAACAAAAGCGTTGGGAAGCCAACAACATCACTACTTATTAAATAACTTGAGGTTATTAGATGTTTTCAACCCTCAATTTGAGGGGGAGTGTCGAGACCAAGATGATAAACAAGTTGTTGGCCATAATGCCAGCCTGGAAAAGTAGTTATAACTAACTTTAAGTTAGTCAATAATCTATTAGGAGTTAATTAGAGTGAAAGTTAGATGGTATAGTTGTGTATATATAATTGATAAGTTTGTATTGTGTTAGTTGAGTGAATCTGTTAGATTTGCACAACCTATGAATTTGCCTAATCGAAGAAACAAGTTTGCAGACGTATTTTCAAAAAGTAAAAACAGATGAGAACACAAAATTTTTACATGATAACACCAGGCTCACAAAAGGTGAAAAACTACGACCTGTACCCCTACAAGAATTTTTCCCAACTTTACTAAATCAAAATGAGCCTAAAGATTAAAATTCCTAGTAATCTAAGCAACAACTAATTTCAAACAACTCCTAACTACACATAAATCTCCCAAGGTTTATGTTCTCAAGTCTTTGAGTTACCCCCAAGGTGAAGACTATACCTAATCTCCGTTTATAGATCACTGAGCTAAGTAAAACAACACGACTCAACAAGAAATAATTAAATAATTTCCTGGACATAGCTCAATAGTGAAACAAGCCTACTAATTTGCTTTCAAGACTCTAGACTTCACATACCCTTTTTTGCTTTTTGTTTAGGTAAATTACACTGAATCTTTTTTGCCCTTTTTAATCAAGTTGTTGAAGAGTTCTTCATCAAGTCAACCTCTGTGTTTTTCGTCTTTTGCAGTGGTAGAGTTCTTCAGCTTTTCGAACTCCCTCTTCACACCAGATTTCGTCATCAAGTCAACCTCCTTGTTTTCTATCTTTTGCAGTAGTAGAGTTCTTCAGCTTTTTGAACTCCCTCTTCATACCAACTCTTTTATTCCATGTAATTTCTGAACTAACTTCCTACTTTAATGTTGCGAACTTATCTTCAAGTACTCTATCCATTTTGCATCTTGTGGCATCTAGTCTTCTCCACTTTGAGACAGTGCAATGAAGGACCTGACTAATCAACATGTTTCATGATCCCATGTCTATCATCAAAACTCCATTTACCTCAACATATTCCCCACTTTAGATGATGACAAACTTCCTGAGTATCAACATCCATCTATCTCGCCCTGCAGCTACTAAGAAGGAACCTTGAGAATAAAATAAGTTAAATAAGGGTTATAAACATTGCACAACTCAGATATAACTTCCCTATTTTGGTATCATCGAAAAACCAAGCTTTGTAATAATCATACCAAGAGATAAGTACGCATAAATCAAGGTCACACCCAGTCATCACCAATAACACATAGTAGAATAAGAAATATTTGTATGCATTAAAGATAGCAAATTATATTGAGATCAGCATACAAAAGGCAATCTAGAAAAGAAAATTAAGCAAGAAACAAAAGTTAAGCATCTTGACAGAGTTACTGATAAGATGAGCAGGTACCCAAAAATTAGAAACAGATCAAAGGAACAGGTCATGTAGAGGGGACTGTGGAGGGAATCAACAAGGACAGTTCATGAATAATCTCAGCATGGTCAGCACGTTCCTTATGCAGAGTGTCTTTAAGGTCAGAGATCCTGGAAAACAGGGCACTTCTTTCCTGGACAGAGTCCTGATGTACAAAGGTTAATTCTGATGTCTTAGCTTCCAAAGTAACTTGAAGTCTATGAAGAGGGGTACCAAGGTTGCATAAAAATAGGTAGATCAGAATGGTTCACCTGTCCAAGCACATCTTTAGTCGTTTGCATGGTCCAGACTTGGACAAGAATAAAATAGGCCTCAAAGATCTGAGACAGCGAAAAGTCAAAAGAAAGGGCCTACCTATTTATATCCTGGATAAGGACACGCTGCATATGCTTAAGAGTTAGGCTAGGTAGATTGATAGGAACGTCTGTATCTAACAGTTCCATCAGAGATAAATCAAGGAAAATAGCCTCAAACCTTTTTTCCTTCCTAGGGATGAGGACTTTGTACACAACATCAAAATGCAACCTACGAAGAGAAGACATTTCTTTGTGCAGGATACGTCTATGTTAAGCCAAGATAGGACAACCCGAGAACTTGACTTGGAAATTTCAAGAGCAAAAGACAGGTTGTCAAGAGGAGGCCATTCGTGGCAGACATAATGATCCCAATCCTCATTAGGAATCCCCGAAATTCTCCCAATGACTGGAGCACCACGATTAATGGACTTACCTCGAACAGTAGTGATGAAAACAGAATCACACACCATTTCCCTCCCATAAAACTCATACATCTTGACTTAGCGAATTTCCTTTAAGTGTTACCTAAGAGAAACAAGTTGGATCACCCCTGAAATTCTAATTTAGAAAGAAGAATATCCATGTCAGACCCCCCAAACCCTATAATGACTCGGCCACAAATAAGGGAGCTCTTTTGAAAGTGACTGAGGGAGAGTAACTATGGGTTAGTGTTGTCAACAGAAGGTTGCTCACGATCACACTAAGTTTTAGATTCATCTGATGGACCAAGTTGAGAGACGTGTTTCTCCATGCTTGAAGATTCTCTAAATCTAGGAGGGGTCTTGGTAGTGGTAGAGGTTTTTGACGGCAAAATGATGATGACTTTGGAAAAAATACAGAATAGGTCAGGGTACCTGATTCATGTATCAATAAGTAATTTAGACACACAACAATTATTACTTAGTTTATTTTTAGCTTTCCATCAGCCTCCACACCTGAGCTAGTAATCTGTACACTGTAATACACACTAATGAAGACTTAATCTATTTTTCTGGATTTTGGGATACACTACATGTGAGAATTGAAATGAGAACTTATTTTAGAAGTTAGTACGAAACTTGATTTTCTAGTCAATCATTAAGGGGAGTTTATGTAATCTTAATCATCCCCAAGTTTATTCTGATTTTTTCAAAGTATTCCCTACGTAATGCTTTAGTACAGATGTCAGTGATTTGATTTTCAATAGGATAAAATATTATTGAAACACGATCCTTTTTCACATTGTCACGAAGAAAATGGTGTCTTATATCAATATGTTTAGTTCTCTCATGCCGAACAAGATTCTTAGCAATATAATAGCACTGGTATTATCACAAAGAATAGGGACACAACCAACATCTATACCAAATTCCAGCAGGTGTTGCCTAATCCAAAGCAACTGAGCACAACATGATTCAGCAGCTATATATTCAGCCTCAGCAGTTGACAAGGCTACAAAATTTTATTTCTTAATGGACCAAAAAATCAAACATGTTCAAGGAAGTGAGCCATACCTGAAGTACTTTGTATATCCACTAAATAACCAGCATAGTCAGCATCAGTATACCCTACAAGGTTGACACTCCTATCTTTAGAGTAACAAAGTCTCAATTCCAAAGTTCCCTTGAGATACCTGAAGATCCTCTTGAGTTTCCCTATCATGCTCATATTAAATTCTCTATTCATCAGCTTGACAAATTCTTGAGTTTGTTCAACTTCTACAGATTCTGATTAGGCACATCCAGAATCAGCAGACTAAGTTTCAAAACTTATAGTTCCCCCTGACTGTGAGCTCTCCGATTGTCCTGTAGATGAACCAGGTAGCATTGCTTGTTGCTCTTCCTGTGCTCTAGCTCATAGTCATTCTTTTACCACTCCTGATTTTTACCTTCATGGGCCCACATAAGTCGATGTGAACCAATTTTAAACACCTGGTAGTGCTTACATGGTTCTTTGACTTAAGGATGATCTTATTTGCTTCTCCCTTGCACATGCACTGCATACTTTATTGTCTTTGAACTTAGTTTTAGACAGCCCTATAACCATGTCCTTTGACGCCAGAGTATTTAGTTGCTTTAGACTTGCATGCCTAAGTCTTTTGTGCCAAAGTAAAGGATCACTAGCAATAACACTCAAGCATTTCAATTGTGTACTTGGCATTCTCATGATGTCAGCCTTGTACACATTTTTATGCCTTTTGGCAATTAGAACTATCTCCTCTACATCCAACTTTTTGACCCTACAACCTACAGAAGTGAAGGTTACATTGTTACCTTTATAACATAATTAAGATATACTCAACAAACTGTGTTTCAATCCATCCATATGGTAGCCCTCTTCCAAGGCCCTTGATTCATTTCTTTCAATCTTTCCAACTCCAACAACAGTACCTTTTTTCCCATCTCCAAAGGAAACTTTTCCTCCTTTCATAGGTACAAGTGAAAAGAACTTGAGTTTGTCTCCAATCATATGCCTTGAGCAAGAACTATCCATATACCAATGCTTGCTTTTTTTTCACATCAGCCTGCAAAATAAATTAGGGATTAGATTTAGGAACCTAGACTAGCTTGGGTCATTTTTTATTATAAAAAAGATGAATAAGATCCCTTCTTGCCCAACTTGGTAACATGTTCCTTGACCTGTTTCTTTTATCATTCTTAGATCACTTTTTGTACAGATGACTAATGTTCCTTTTCCTGACATTATTTGCGATTAGACACTCAGTAGTTGAATGACTAATTTTCCCACAAAGATAGCACAGGTCAGTAGTGGTGACATTCTCATGATAGAATCTTATTCCAGCTTTCTCATTATGATTCCTGCTTCCTAGATAGTTCACTATTCTTGAAGATTGTGTCCACCTATTTGCCCTTTCTAGATCCAATTTTAGGGTAAAAATTTTCTGAATCAATTTTCTAACCTTTTCTTTCTCACCATTTGCCCTTTCTAAGTCCAATTTTAGGGTGGAAATTTCCTGAGTCAATTTTCTAACCTTTACTTTCTCACCAAAAAACTCAATTTTACATTCTTTCAATTCAGTCTCAACTTTATGATGTGCTTCACTCATTACACTCTTTCCTTTTTTAGCAACAGGTAGTTTCAGAATCTCAGATTTAAAGTTCAGCACAAGTGAATCAAGTTGTACAACTTGTTTCTTCAACTTGTGATTTTCTTCGATAGTTTCATTTAGGCAGTTTTCCTCAAGGCTTTCAAATTTTATGTGAAAAATCCTTAATCAGTTGATCCTTTTCATTAGCTATCTCTTGAAAATCATCTATCAACCCATTCATTAGCAAGATTAGCTTTCTTTTTTAAAAGAGATGCAACTTTTCTTTGAGTTCAAGAATACTTATCTTAGATTTATCATCATCTTTAAGGTCTGAATTCTCAGCAGCCATGAATGCAGTTTCATCTACATTTTCAATGTTAGAATCCTTAATTTCGGATCCCAAACCAGCCATCATAGCATATTCCTCTTTCTCTTTTTACTTAGCAACTTTGTCCTTCATTTCTTTCTCAACTCTTTTCTTTTTTCACCCAATTTTTTATTATGACAGTGTTTGATGTGATGATCCATTTTTTCACACTTGTATTATCCTGATAGCTCTTATCATCAGAC
This sequence comes from Solanum virginianum, assembly GCA_000787875.1. Lineage (NCBI taxonomy): Eukaryota > Viridiplantae > Streptophyta > Magnoliopsida > Solanales > Solanaceae > Solanum > Solanum virginianum. The sequence goes on along the minus strand of DF357701.1, from coordinate 118,468 downwards.
CATTTTCTGCTTCCTGATGAAAGCTGAAATTTTCCAAGTCCTAAGACTGACTTAAAAGTGCTGCCATCGGACCACTTTCGGCTACCTGTTTCTCTCTTATCTTTCCCTTTTCCTTTCTTGAGAAATTTCTTGAAATTCTTTGCTAAAAAGGCTATCTGATCCTCATCTAGATTTGATCCCTCATCATTAGAAGCTGCCTTTAATGAGAGTGATTTCTCAGTCGCTGCTGCCTCTTTCTTTTGATTTTCCATGTTTATTTCATAAGTACTGAGATTTCCAACCAATTCATTATAGGTCATGGTTTCAATATCCTTAGCTTCCCTAATGGCAGTGACTTTCACATCCTATTTGGCTTTGTGTAAGATCCTCAGAACTTTGCCACTTGTTCCTCTGTAGTGAGAACCTTGCCCAAGGATGCCAGTTCATTGATGAGAAGTGTGAGCCTTATCATCATGTCCTGCAGAGATTCATTTTCCTTCATCTTGAAAGTTTTGTATTCAATGAACAACATGACAACTCTGAACTTCCTAACCTGAGTAGTTCCTTCATGAGCTATAATAAAAACATCCCATATTTGCTTAGCAGTGGTGCAGTTCGATATCCTGTTATACTCATCTAGTCCCAGTCCACAAACCAAAATGTTTTTGGCTTTAGCATATTTCCTTAGTGCCACAAGGTCAACAACATTGAATTTTCTTCTTTCTTTTGGAACTTGCAGACCTTTCATAGTTTTCATTGGGATAGTAGGTCCTATAATGATCCTATCCTAGAGTTCGTAATCCTCTCCTTGGATGAAATCTTTCATCTTAGCCTTCCACCAGCCAAAATAAGTTCCATTGAAGAGTGGTGACCTCACAGATGATTGTCCTTCCTCATGTCCAAGAGGTGGTGCAGTGTTCATTATGATTAATTTTTAGGTATTAGCCTTTAATAAGAACACATGCTCTGATACCAATGGTTAGATTTGCAAAATCTATGGATTTGTCTAATCGAAGAACCAAGTTAGTAGACTTGTTTCCAAAAAGTAAAAACAGATGAGAACATAGAATTTCTACGTGAAAACACCCGGCTCATAAAAGGTGAAAAATCACGACCTGTAACCCTACAAGAATTTTTTCCAACTTCACTAAATCAAAATGAGCCTCAACAAAAAGATTACAATTCCTAGTAATCTAAGCAACAACGAATTTCAAACAACTCCTAACTACACACAAACATCCCAAGATTTATGTTCCCAAGTCTTCGAGTTGCCCCCAATTTGAAGATTATACCTAATCTCAATTTATAGATCAATTAGCTAAGTAAGACAACACGACTCAACAAGAAAGAATTAAATAACTTCCTGGACATAGCTCAATAATGAAACAAACCTACTAATTTGCTCTCAAGACTCTAGACTTCACAGACCCTTTTTTGTTTTTTGTCTAGGTGAATTACATTGAATCTTTTTCGCCCTTTTAAATCAAGTTACTGAAGAGTTCTTCACCAAGTCAACCTCTTTGTTTTCCGTCTTTTGCAGTAGTAGAGTTCTTCAGCTTTTCGAACTCCCTCTGCACACCAAAGTTCTTCATCAAGTCAACCTCTTGTTTTCCATCTTTTGCAGTAGTAGAGTTTTTCAGCTTTTTGAACTCCCTCTTCATACCAACTTTTTTATTCCCTGTAATTTCTGAACTTACTTCCTACTTTAATGTTGCGACCTTATCTCCAAGTACTCTATCCATTTCACATCTTGTGGCATCTAATCCTCTCCTCTCTGAGACAGTGCAATGAAGGACATGACTAATCAACATGTTTCATGATCCTGTGTCCATCATCAAAACTCCATTTACCTCAACAGAATCAATGATGATTGATCTTCTATCCAATTTTTTCCCTCAAGTCTATTTCCTTTTCATTCATACAAATTCAAGTTTTATCTGTTAACATGATTTATCTATGCAATGTCTTAGTATATTTCAATGTCTTATTTTTTTTTATCTATATTTTGTTCATTTAATAAAATTGTATACAAATTAAGAAATTTACCTAGGACTTCCACAGTTATGAAGCAAAAAATATAACTTAAAGAAATATAAATTATATATCCAAACAAAACTTCAACTTGATCTTATTTAATTTTATACCATTTTTCCAAATAGTAATGATTTTAGATGATCACATGAGGGTAGCACATCAATGGAATAACTCTATATATTATATCCACCATCTCAAAGTGACCATATAATAATTTTGTAAAATTATAAACCAATAATAACCCAACTTGTGTTCACAAACCAAGTCATATATCACTGGCATCTCTCAACTATTAATAATTAAAATTAAAATAGCACATGTATTTTACTGAGCATGACAGAATCTTGAACAACAACAGATGAGTTATGTTTTACACCCAAACAGCAAAAAATCAAAGTGAAAAACAAAACAAAGATTCTGTTACATTTTGTCTTGAAGCTGCCCAACTAGTTCATTCAAAGTATTTATTTGTTTGCATTTTCTGTGAAACAAAAGCACGCCACATATATAAAATGCCCTTATGTATTTGCCATATATAAACTCACCTCGTGATTTTTTTATCACAATTTTGGAATGTAATTAATAATTTACTCATGAAGTAGTATATCTAACATGGTGTCAGTGATTAAAATTATTTTGTATTTATCTATTTTATTGTACGACTGTATATAGCAGATTATCATGTATCACTGCACCAAAGACAAACTTTAATGTTTTGTTTTTTGAATTTAAAACAGAAGAGCTTTAACGGATAAATATTTTAAAATTTCAAAAATAAATTATATGTAAGCCCACAGCTTTTGTTGCTATTCTAATCATGTCATGTATTGGTTTTTATCCCTTAGAGGACGTGGTTTCGTCCGAGTCTAAAATTATTAAGTACTTTTTTTATGGCTGAAATTTATTTTTAATTATAATATGATGACATTTATTTTTTGAATGGATTATGGAAATATTGTCGCATAAAATAAAATGGAGAAAATATTGTTTTTATTTAAAGATAATTTAACTTATTTATTGTTTAGTTTTAAACCTAATAAAAATAATTACTTACGATTTATTCAAACTATAAGTTAATTTCTATTTTTTTAAAATCAATCAAATATCGTTACGCTTATTGGACAAAAATAAGTATTATCTAATCCGCGTATAAAAGAAAATTTATCGATGCATAGCTTAATAGTATAAATCTGTTGAACTTAATGTACTTGACGTTGCTAATTACTTCTTCAATTCAAAAATAGTTATCACATTCACTTTAAGAGTCAATAAGATTAATTTTCAAAATTAAAAATTTAATTTAATTAATTTAATATTTTAAATTTTATATTTAAATATTTTATATACTATAAATTATAATTTTTTATATTAATATAACTAAAATATATATCTAAACTATTAATTAGGTTCGTATCGTTTTAATTCTAAAAAGATATTGTAAAGAAACTTTTTAGAATGAGAGTGCCATATAAATTATGAGAAAGTATGTAATGACTGTTATTGACATGGCTGGTTAGGATTTAGAACTACTTGATTTAACCGTTAAATAATGAAATATAGTGAATGACATTATTTTTTTTTAACGAGTGATCTCAAATTTAAATTTTAGATATGAAAAAATTCATAATAAAAAATATTTTTTTCAAATGAATCTTACACAATATAAATTTAAAATAACTGAGTTTCAATATAGATATCGAACAACAGATAAAAAATTGAAAAAAAAGAACTATTTGACTTAAAGTTCTTTGTTTCTATATACAAGGAGAAAAATAAAAATAAAACGATAAATAAAAGTACAACTCTTATTATCATTCGTTTTAAAACGATAATATATAATATTTAATTTATATTCTTAATTCTCATATCAATTTTTCTTTACTTTTTGAAATTTTATATTACACTATTTTATCGCTGGTGTATTATGTTCTCTCCAAATTAATAAATTTATATTCCAACTTATTTTAAATCAGTTAAGCAATTAACATATATTCTTATGTAATCAAAATTACGTAAATAATCATACAAATAAATATTGCTAGTAGCGGTGGTCACTTGTCGATTTGAGTTGGTTATTAGTTAAATTCAAAATCAAATTAACTTAATTTAGTAATTAAATTCTCAATATATTTATCGATTTGGTTGTTATCGGTTTCGATTATTAATCATATGCAAAAATAAAAATAATGATACCTTTAAAATAGAGAAAAAGTGATAACGATCCATTCAAAATAAAAAATAGTTAAAACGACTGATATTTATGAAACTTTTAATCATCAAATTTATTATGATTTTTTTTTTTAAGATTCACCATTTTGATCTAAAAGATGGTGATATTTCTAGTCCCACCAAGCAGAAACATTCATATACATAAAATTAATAAGATAAATGTTCTCGTCTTGAATATTTATACTTTCATAAGTAGATTAAAAAACAAAAATTATTTATATAAATAATGTGTTATGTATATATAATTATAAAATATATGAATATAGTTTATCGATTTGATTTGGTTATTTCTTCAATTTTTTTGAATAAATTCAAACTCAAATTAAATACTATTAATTTTTAAAAAATCAAAATTAAATCAAAATAAATTCAAATAAAATTATTTTACTTAATCAATTTGATTTGATTCTTCGATTAAATTAATTTTTATCTAAATCGCAAAAATTGATAGGATTAATTCTTTGTTTTGCATGTGTGTGGGGGTCGTAGTACTACTGCAACATCG
>DF357701.1:98157-113691 GCA_000787875.1 Solanum virginianum | reverse complement strand
AAGTTCGATATCGAAAACGAAAAAGTGGAAGGCTTTTGGGGCTCCCTGCCATAAAGAAAACCACAGACTACTAGCGGCTACTTAACCTACACCTCTGCCATTTCCAACATAATAACAAGAGACTCGTTTCCAGTAGAAAAATTATTTTTGATAAATTTTTATTTAAAATAAAAAATAAGAATGATGTCAATAATTAAAAGTGTGTATCAATTAGTTTAATTCGATCTTATATATTATTAGTTTAATTTATTAATTTTTAAATAGGCTAAGTCGATAAGATATTTTATTTTTGAATTTTCAATTTATTATATTTAGCTTAAAGAGAGTTAAATAGAAAAAAGAGGTAGATGAAAAAAAATAATAATAAAGAGAGATAGAAAAAATAAATAGGGGAGAAGGTTGTTAACAAGAAAATATTTTGTCATCAATCTTTTCAGTGCTTTAAAAGGTGAGTCAATGTTTTGTGTTTAAATGACATATGAGAAATAAAGTTTAACTATTAAAATAAAACAAGATTAAATTTGAATGACAAAATAAAATTTTGATGTAAATTAAAAGGATTGTTTATGTGTTTGGCCAAAAAAAAAGGAATTATATACAACATTATCGTATAAGTAATTTCAAACCAAAAAACAGTTCCACAGAACTATCTTGAAATGATAATATATCTTATTTATCAACCAAAACAACCCTTAAAAACAAAGTACATGTAATTGGTAATAAATTAAGTTATCATGAGATAGATTATTTCATTATTATTTTGCTATGTATATGAATAATTTATTTTATCACTAAGAAGTCATTCAGTGTAAAATATAAGATATAACAATTTGAAGATTAAAATGTAAAATTATTTTGTCCGATTTTATCTTGTTAATGAAATAAGTATCACACAAAATAATTTATCTCTGCATAATTTACTTCAAAATTAATCATCTCAAAATAACTTATTCCCAACTTAAGACAAAAATAGTGAAATAAAGATGGCATAATACCTTCAATTAACTATAAAATAAAATAATGTTAACCTCGTAAGAAATAGAGATATCCCGGGAAGTGTTTTCTACTTTTTGTAAATTGATGTCCAGCTTTAGGAACTGGAAAAGCTTGAAAAACATGCTATTCAAGACGAGCTACGGGGACCAAATTCACTTTCTCCATAATGTACATGTTTAATGAGTATGAACTGCCCAAAATATGTTTACTGCTCATAATAACATCTCCACTATTTCACCAAGTAAATACATTTTTAACCAGTACAATAATTGTGTCTTATTCAGCTGGACTTACTTGTGCTGCCGGCGGAGGGATCTATCAGGCAGACAATTAGGTCGGAAAAAGCACCAACAATGTACTTATGTGTGCTCTTTGGATTTAATGCAAGATAACACATGAGAAGTTTATGTAAGGAATCCCAATCGGCTGTTATATCACTCAATCCACGCGCCTCCACCATTTCCTGCATCGATCGACGGAAATCCGAATACGGGTCGGGTGAATCCGTCGGGATGGCGATGCTCCCGACGAAGGATGCCAAGGAAGAAGACATTGAGGATGATGATGAGTCGATTATAGAGTTGGAAAGGCCCGGGGTAGAGAAGAAGAAACGGCGTGAGGCGTAAATTGTGGCTAAATCAGGGGTAGTGTCTAATTCGTAAATATAATCGGAGTCATAATTGCTATCTGATGATAAGTCGTAAAGGGAGTTAAAATGCATACTATTATTATTTTTGTGGTGGGAGGAGGATTGTGGGGGCAATGGACGTTTCAGTTTAGTGAAACAAAGATTAAGGTTTGTTCCAAGTCTGTTTCTTGGCATAGTGGTAGAGGGGAGGGAAAAGACAGTATTGTTGAGGGAAGAAAAAGAATTGTTGAGTAAAGAGTACAAGTGAGAAAGTGGAGAGAAAGAGTGGGGAAGTGGAGCAAATATATTTTAATATAACATGTCGTAAAAGTACCTGCCCATAATCAAAACAACTTTACTTGTGTTTTGTGTTCAACATATACGACTAAAACATTGTTTGTTTTCTTTCTCAACTCACAATTCACCTGCTTACATTTTTAGCCTTTCTCGGAAATAATTTATATTATTTAAGTTATTTTACACTTAGGGCGTGTTTGGTACGAAGAAAATGTTTTCTGATTGTCTCATTTCAGTTGGTGAAAACTGTAGTAAAATATTTATTTTTTTAGGAAAACAAGTTTATTAAAAATAAGAATGGAAGTAAAGAAAACATGTTCCACAAGTGATATTTTATATTGTTTGTGTCCTTCCCACCTCTAACACACCTCATATCCTACCCCCACTAGCCCCCATCTCGTCCCCATCTTCCATAGTATTTATCTAGATTATATATTGATACTTTTAGGATAAATATTATTTGTTTGTGCGCCAAACACAAAAAAAAAAAGAAGTTATTTCCTTCTTACCAAACACAGCCTAACAGTGTACTGATGATGCTAATTTCACCATTTTCTCTTCGTCTTAAATTTGGGTAAAACTAAAAAGAAAATTAGAAATCTTTTGTAGTTGTAATTTTTTTTATCAGTGTCTGTTATCTATAATAGAGCTTGACTATATTCGAATTCTTATCACGTAGGGCCCCATTTGAGGGAAAACACTCCCTACCAAAAAATTTTTTCATTCTCAGAATTCAAACCCAAAATTTCTAATTAAGGGAAAAACAATGCTCCCCAACCACATTCTTTGGTGGTATAACTAACCAAAATGTATAATGTCGATCCCATGGTGCAACTGCAGCAGTTTAATTTTGGGTACGATTTTTTTTTTTTTTTTTATTTTAGTAGATCATAGGTAGGTCCAAATAAGGTCAAAGAAAATTACTAGATTCTTTCTAATAAAGTCGCTAGCGTACTACTCTACTAATAATCAGCACCTTGCAATTTTATTTATTGAATTAAAAACTCGTCGTAGAATCCGCATCTGGTAAAAGATAATATTAATAATATGATTTTGCAAGGGTCATTGTAAATATTTTCCTCTGTTTTAATTTGACATACAATTTAAATAAAAAAAATTTTGAATCCTGTAATCTTAAGCATTTCATATGAAAAATTAAAAAATTGTCAAAAATGAAAAGAAGCATTTATTTTGAACAAACTAAAATAAAATATAAATAAATGAAAACAGAGGAATAAATTATAAATTATAATTAATACAATGAACAACTTTACGACATTAAAAATTAGAAAGGGATTACACAATCTTTGATGAATTTTAATTAACAAAACAGCTAGTAAATACATAAATTTTATGTATTTAAATACAATATACATAATTAATATATAAAATTTATATATTTTAATCATAATAATTATTAAATAAATTTAACCGTATCGTACATATCGATAATTTTGACCAAAATTTGTATAATATATAGTTGGGCCGACCCATTGTTTAAGTTGGAAGCAAGGTGCACATGTTTGCTAAGCTGTGTTCATATGCTCAGACCAGACAAATCAGGCCACCACCAATTTTCTACTACTTTTATCATTTAATTTATTACTGTATTATTTTTAATTTACATTCGTACTAGGTAGATCAACTATTTTCTCAGTTCACTCTTTTACTTGTTAAAATTAAAGAATTCTTAGAGAAAAATATTAGTACATTCAAAACTAATTAAAAAAAAAACATGATAAAGGAAATAGTTTATTTTTGGTTATTAGGAGAAGGGAGTAACGGGGCAGGGCGAGTATGGGACGGGGTTTAGAGTTATGCAAGGTGGGGCAGGGGGATGTGGGGCCGGGTTGAAGTAGGTATTTTTTAAATTAATGTGGGGCGGGATGAGTTGTGGGTTTAAAAAGCCAAATAGAAATTCGAAGAAATAAAATTTTTCTAATTAGTAAAAATTAAACACATAAACTTCTTATATTAAATATTAACTTTATTTTTATTTTTTTCTAAAATTTAAACTAAACATGTCCGATAAATTGTTAGTTGTTAAAATATTAATTAGAAACTTATAATTAAAAATTAAGAAATAATTATTAAAATATCAACTATAAATAGTTAATTAGTTGTTGAGACGTTAATTAGCAAAAAAAATTAAATTTAATTAGAAAATAAAAGAATTTTAAAATTTAAGCAGGGCGAGTTTATGCGGGGCGAATATATACAGGGTGATGCGGGGGGATTGAAAATAAAAAAAATTATCATATAGAATAAAACGAAGTGATTTTAAAAAATTTACGGGTTAAGCTCGACCCGTCCCGCATCCGTTGATTGCCATCCGTAGAAGGGAGTTATTTGGTCCGTCCAACGCAGTTAGGAAAGTGAAACATCAATTGCTTATGATTGTTTCATTACAAAAAACAAACAAACAAAAAACTCATTATTTTTCTTCTCTCTTTCTTTAGTTATTTTTTTTATATATAGAAATGATTGGTTGTTACAAAAAATTAAAATTTACACAAATACACAATATATATTTACATTATTATCAAAAATTTTTACTATTTTAAAAAATTATAAAAATTCTTTAAATGACATAAAATTGCAACACTTACTGATACAAATTACATTCTCTACTTCTCCATATATCATAATTAAAATCCCTTAATGCTTCTAATTTTTCGACATGTATTAGTGGTTTTGTTTTTTGTATCAAAAAGAAGAAATTTTTGATAATTTTAAAAAAAGTTAATATAAATTAAAATTAGCTCTAAAAAGTATGAAATTTGTGTAAAGCTCACAAAAAAAATTATGTCGTATAATTCACTTAATGCCTCAATTCAATTTTGTGCCTACGAAAACATAGTTGATAATTTTAGTCAGAAACACTGAGAATTAAAGATGGCATTGCTTAGTATTTTAATACTCCAAAACGAACACATTAAGATACAAGAAAATAGTATAATAAAAATGTAGTTAATACATCTTCCTTCCTTATAATAAATTCTTCATGGAGATTGATGAGTAAATAATATACCCTAACTAATAAAGCAAGCAACATCAAATAAAAAGGTTACAAATCTTTTAGCCAAATTTTAGGAGGGAAATACCAAATCTTGCCTTTTCACATAACCATCAACTTAGTACTAAACACTAACAGCCAATTCTCCGTAATATCTGGGTATGGTGACTCAATAGATAACACTTACTCAATTAGTAACTTTTGGATTTTGAATATGTCAAAATGTATTAAAACTTTTTTAAATTTTATGATTTTAAACAAATCACATGAAAATCTTAAATTAAATGAAAGAGACTTTTTTATAAACAGTATAAAGAAAAAGTAGAAAACACAAATTAAAATGGAGGGAGCACCATATAAACATTCATTAAAATTTGTTTAAAGAAATTAAGTAAAACTTGAAGTTTCAAGTTCCATATATTTATTATGTTGTTAATAAAGAGTATACGACCAGCTTCAAAAATGTGAAGATACTGCTAGAAGTCCACTATTAATTTAAGAATTAAAGATCCTCATCACGTTGGCTGTTGTATGTGTACTGACTCGACTACCTGCATTATTACTTATTATTTCCCTTAAATAAATATAAATTTAGTGTAAGAAGGACCAGCAAAATAATTGTCCTATCAAACATTGGACTATAATATATGATGAAAAATAATTAGAAATATCGATGCACGGAGAAAGTACACCACATTATTAGGTTCATGAAAGACAGCAATTTTGGAGATTAATTAGCTGGACAAAAGATTTGGCGCGATGGAAAATGATTTCTTCGAAAATAAGCTATTTTCTTTCTTATTTATTATCGGGTAAGAATGTGATGAGGATGGGCCAAGCTATAATTAGGAGCGAAATAATATTTGTAGAACTTGTTTTCTACATTTTTATCAGTTCTTTCTATGTTTGATTTGATAGATTCGTTAAAAAGTATAATAATTTAGTTATATCACCTGTAATTGTTACAAGTCAGCTGAATATTTAAAATTAAATACTACTTAATAATAAAAATAACACAAAAAATTATTTCGTAATGTTCTAAATTAAACAAGTACTAAAAGATAATCGTAGATAGCGCTCTTGGTGATATGTATTGCTACGTTTACATGCTAATGACTTTAAGATGCACTAGTTTTTTTGGACCACTCTACTGAATAAAAACGTTGTCCTTACTAATTACAATAGAAAATTAATTATCTTTTTTTAATCTTTTTAGCATTAGTTATTTTAGAATTAAGAGGTACATATATATAGATAAATATTTAATTATTAATAAAAAATATATTAATCAAATAATACTTTTAATTAATTTTTCTTACGAATTTTGCCAAACCTTATCATACAACTAAAATGAATTGGAGAGAATAATAGTTTATTAATTCTTACAAACATGATGACTTTCTCACTTAATTATAATACTCCCCGTCCATTGTTACTTCTCTTCTATACTAAGAATAGATGTCTAATAATATTTTTTCAGTTTAAAAAATTAATAAATTATTTATCCATTTGTGTCTATTCTATTAAATACTATTTAATAACTAATTAATATATTTTTCAAAGCATTAAGTGTAATACTTTCTTCATCTCTTGTTAGTTGTTATGTTGCGTTTTTCAAAGTTAATTTAACTAATTTTTAAAGTTTCAAATTAATATTTTAAAATAAAAATTTATATATTAAAAAATATAGAAAAAGTATAATTGATTGAATTTTTTATATCAATATGATAAAAAAATAAATATTAAAATATTAATTAAAGTTGATATAATTTAATTTAAAAGTGAAAACTATGATAATTAAAATAAAATTAAAAAATTAAATTCAAAAGGTAATATATAGTACTAATGTTACCATAATATTTATTATTTCTTGAGGTGTGTATTAAATAAATAATGAACAACTATTATGAACAAATGGAGTAGTTTTAACACTCTTCAGCTTTACCAAAATTGGGCTTATCATCAGAAGAATGTTTTGGGGAATTGGCATACTTTTTGTCCAATATATAATAAGTTTAATAATTTAAGCTTGAAAAGGGTATTTTATAGTTGTTTAATTTTGCATACCTTTTATCTTAAAATTCTTTTATATTATTTTTTAAAGTTTTGTAGTTAATATTAACACAATATACGCGTAATGGTATTTTAATAATATGCACGTGCAAAGCATGTATAATTTGACTAGTATTTTAATAAAGGGTCGTTAGGTAAACTGATAATTAATTAAAAATATAATAATTTACTATTTAATTCTATATAAATATCAAATATTAATATCAGTATCTTATTGATTACTGTATTCATCCTTTGACCTTTAATTCACGATTTATAATAATTTTGAGTACACAACTTTTCACTATATCAAATGTCCAAACCAAAGTAAAAATCCTAGCTATTCTTCTTAGTTTCTCTTTTGTAAAATTAGAAAATCTATTCATGCAAGACGGGACGGGGACGGTGGCGGCGATTTACGATGACGAGGAGGGTTAGGCAATAGCTAGGGCTTACTACTTTCCTAATTTTTCTTCTGCTTGAAATTTTTACCTTTCTTTTATTTTTAAAATTTCTTCGATTTTCTACATTTTCAATTCATTGATAAATAACGTATTCGATCCAAATCAAACATTCCAATTAGGGTTAGATCTGATGAGCATTCGATTATTTTCCTTTAGAAATCATTTTTCCTTTTTCATAATTTTTCTTTGATTTACCTTGACATTTCTGATGATTTAGTTGTCCGGTTATATTTTGTATGCATTTTTATGATTAAATCAAAAATTAAATTGATTAAAAATCGAATAGATCAAAAATTGATAAATCAAAAGTCGAACCGACTAAAAATTGAAAAACTTTTCTGTAGACAAAATTATCTTTGCACCATTTTTCTCATATAATTATCATTTAATTTTTATTCTAACATTTTAGAATAAAATATTACATTAAATATTACATTAAAAAATATAACATTAATTAATTTTAAAGTTCTAATTATTATATTAAATATTAATACAACATACACATAATAATTTTTTATATATATTTATTGTTAATTAATACGATACGCACGTGCAAAGCACGTCCAACTTAACTAGTACTTATTTTAATAATGGGTTATTACGTAAATCGATAATGCATTAAAAATATAGTAATTTCTACTTAATCCTATATAAATACCAAATATTAATATAAGTACCTTATTGATTACTATATTTGCATTTCGACCTTTAATTTACAGTTTATAATGATTTTGAGTACACAACTTTTCACTATATAAAACATCCAAACCAAAGTAAAAATCCTATTCTTCTTAATTTCTCTTTGTAAAATTAGAAAATTCATTTATGTAAGACGGGGACAGTGATGGTGATTTACAACGACGACGAGGAGGATTAAGCCACAGCTAGGGGCGTGCAAGTTGTGAGTATTTGTTATTCTTTTGTTACACTAAATAAAACTTTTGCACCAATTCCATAATTTGATTACTCCCTTTACCCATTTTTCTTCCGCTTGAAGTTTTACATTTTTTTATTTTTGTACTTTCTCCTATTTTCTACATTTCCAATTTATTGATAAATAATGTACGCGATTCAAATCAAACATCCCAATTGGGGTTAGATCTGATGAGTATTAGGTTATTTTACTTTAGAAATTATTTTTTTTTCATAATTTTTCTTTGATTTACCTTGAAATTTCTCTTGATTTAGCTGTCTGGTTATATTTTGCAAGCATTTTTATTGGTAAATCAAAAATCGAATCGATCAAAAATTGACAAATCATAAGTCGAACCGATCAAAAATTGATAAAAAAGATCTTTTTAAAAACAAAATCATTTTTGCACCATTTTCCTCATATAATTATCATTTAATTTTTATTTTAATATTTAGAAATTTGAAATTCATTAAAGTCCTAGGTAAAAAAAAGTTATAATATTTAACACTTCTAATCAATTAGAGTTTTAATTTATATATATATATATATATATATATATATATAAATTCTACAATTTTATTTAGTTAATATTTTAATTAAACATTACAAAAAAAAAAAGTTTCTTTCGACAAACACAGACATACAACTTCTTCTTTCTACTTCTAAGATTTTTTCTTATTTTGATTGATTCAAGTATCTTTTTGCATTTAGTATTATCATTTCTGCCTTTTTCCATTTCTTATAGTTATTAAATTTTAATATTATGTACGAATTATACACAAACAACAATTCACCATGGATTTTTCTTTTTATAATTTTTTGCGTCTCTTTTTTATGTAAAAACTTTTGATTAAAGAATGAAACACAACAAGCAATTAAAAGTTCATTATTATTCTCTTTTTTTAATAATATTGAAAAAATTATTTTATACGATAATATATAGTACTTTTTAAAGACGCACTACATAACATTATTTTCTTAGTGAGTTCTTCAATTTTATATTTTCTTCAATAAATTATATAAAATTATGACTTGATTACTAGATAGCATATATCAGAATATTCAACTTAATCACATAAATAATATGTGTATGTACATGTATTATTGAGTTTTTGCTTTTCTTTTTAATTGATAGGTCTATTCATTTTCTCACAATGTGGTTTGATATTAAATTTGCAATGAATATAATTTTTTATTTTTATATAAAATAATTGTGAAGATAGATTTCGAAAGTCGTTTTTTCTCACTAAATCAGTACATATCATTGTCACAAATAAAATTACATCATTAACCAGAATATTCTGCTATGTAGCATGTATGTTGCTTAGAATTAAAAATCAGCTAATTCTTTAATGTAATAATTAGAACTTTAAAATTAATTGATGTTATATCTTTTATATTTTACTTTATTATAAGATGTATGAACTTTTAATAATTATATGAATGAAAATTTTTGTTTACAAGATTTATTTTTACTCCTTAGTTGTTAGTGTGATGGTGAGTTATATCATGTTTCTCTTTAAATATATCTTTTATTATAAAATTTTTATGTATTATTTTTTAAATTTTGTACTTAATATTAATACAACATATACATACTAAATTTTTTGTATATATTTATTATTAATTAACGCGTCCAAAGCACGTACGACTTAACTAGTATGTATTGTAATAATGATTATTACATAAATTGATAACCAATTAAAAATATATAATTTACTACTTAATTTTATATAAATATCAAATATTAATATTAGTACCTTATTGATTATTATATTTATCTTTTGATCTTTAATTCACGATTTGTAATCATTTTAAGTACATAACTTTCCACTATTTAAAACGTCCAAATCAAAGTAAAATCTCTATTCTTCTTAATTTCTCTTTGTAAATTAGAAAATCTATTAATATAAAATAGAAATGATGACGGTGATTTACGACGACGATGAGGAGGATTAGGCTACAACTAGGAGCGTGCAATTGTGAGTATTTATTATTCTTTTGTTACATTAAATAAATTTTTTGCACCAAATTGATAATTTGATTACTTTCTTGATTTTTCTTCTCCTCAAATGTTTACTTTAAAAAAAAAAAAAACTATACAAAATATTCTATGGAATCACAAGGTCATACCGATATTTTTATTAATTACATGTATATAACAATTTTTATTATAAAATAGGTAAGAGAAGGTGCTTCATCATCATTAATATTGATGTAATTGGTGTTAGAAAGCCAAAAAAAAAATACAAATCCGTCCTATTCATTGATGACACCAAAATAAATTTATTTGTAGTAGATGATATTAATTAATTATGATAGACACATTGATGTGATGTGAATTGAAAAAGGAAATATATAAAGAATTTAAAAATATCTTATTAATTGTACATTGTTGACATCCAATTTTTACCCTCCACGTTACATATCAATCATCGAACTTTTAATTTTTAACAATTTGAAATAATTAGCTTTCGAAAATGCAAAAAATATTTTCTCAAATAGATTTTATTTTTTTATTTTAGGAGTTATTATTCTTAATTATTTCAGGTTGATAATATTAAAAACTCTTTAATTAATTTGTACAATTCGTCGTGTAGTCAAATTTGTTAATCGAATTCAATTTGATTACTTTTAATTGGCTAAAATCGCAATCAAATTGGTCAATTTCTAAATTTTAAATCCCCATCTTGAACCCATTTTTCAGCCTTCATCTTGGACCAAAATTTTGGCCCAAATCAAGTCAACCTAGCCCAATTTTAATCCCTTAATCGGCCCAACCTCTTTTCCCTTTCAACACTTATAACACATACATACATATATGCACACCGCATGGGGGCTACGCGCCCCAATTTCCCATTTTCTTTTCCCTCAAAGCATGCGCACATATTCTCCCATTTCCCTTCTCCTTCAAACGCAAAACCAGACGAAGAAAACCAGCGACCAAAACTCAGCTAAATGCAAAGCAGAAATTTCCCTAACATTCAGCCCCTCCAATTCGTACTTACGTGTCCCTTTCCTCTTTCCTTTGGTACGAATTGGTTGTGAGGAATCTCATACGTGTCTCAATCGTATGCTTCTCCTCGCAAATCGATGACTAAGTTCTCAAATTCGTTGAGGATTTGAGTTTATCCCTTATCCCATTTGAAGATTTAGAATGAAAAAAGAAAGGCCAGGTTTCGTCCCGAATTTCCCCAATTTGACCTCGACGTTTTTCCATTTTAGAACCCTAATTTTTCCTATAAATTGAACCTTTTGCTCACTGCTTTTGGGGGGGGGGCATTCTAGAGCCATGAATGATTTGAAAAAACCCTAGAAAGTGACTCAATTCCCATAGAGAGCGGTTCTTGATTCGAAACCGTAGCAAAAATCCTAGCGGCATTCCTCACAAGAATTGGAAATTTCTAGCTAAGCAAGCCGTTTTTAAGTTCAAAACCCTAGTAAAAATTTCATTTTCTTGGCACTGTTTTCTTTCTAAAGTTTGTTGATTTCAAGAGCTTGGAACCAGAAACGTTAGATTTCGGAGTCAAGAAGCCTTAGCGAGGTTTGGTGGTGTCGAGGCTCACTGTCGAAGCCTAAAGTCCCAGTTGATGCTCCGATGAAGGTAATATCCCACTCTCGTTGTTGGTTTCGTTATTTTATTCATATATTGTGTCTTAATGTTAATGCCGAAGCTATGTTTGCACTCATCTTATTTTAACTGTGATGCTCTGTTAAAACAAGAATACGTTATGGGTTGTTGTTATTGATTGTCTTATGTTGTAGTTGCTTTTAAGGTCTCAAAATAATGTATCTCCATTGCTTTGTGATTCGAAAACTATTTCATTGATCCAAGTTTTGAGTTTTTTGCTGAAAACAGCTTTGAACTGTGCGCATCTACTGTACAGTTTCATCTCCATGTTTATTTCTACTTTTGCCTTTCATGATTGAGGTAGTTCCTGCTTTTGATTTTGTTCGAATACGAAATTGGTGGTATGTGGGTTCTAGGTTCATTCTGTGGGTGTTGTGATTACCCTTCTTGTTTATCGTTACATGAAGGAAGATTAAGTAGAAATGATGTTACTTCTCGAATATGTGTTATAATGTTTAAGCTTTAACCTGCTGTAGTTCTTTTGTTGATTCTGGTTCTGTGAGATGTTATCAGTTTGCTTTATGTATTCATATAGTTGTCATGTTTGTGTTTCCCTCGATCTTATCTTGGTTTTCAGTTTGTGGTTTACTTGGAGGTTATTATGCCAAAGCAGGGTGTTCAAACTGTATTTTCCTGAATCTGTTATGGTCTCCTTTCTGTACCTATTCACTATGCTTTCTTCGTTCTCTTTCTAACTGCAATGTTCTAGTATTGAAATCTGGTTTAGTTTGCTTTCCAACATTTCAATGGTGAAGTTTCAGGACTTTGTGTCCAACTTTGGGTTTCTGTGATGTTTACATGATGCTTTCAAATATTTCAATTGGTGAAGTTTCAAGACTTTGTATCTAACTTTGGGTTTTTGTGAAATTTATATTACCAAGGATATACATATCTTCTTTACAAAATCGCCTTTTCTCTTTGATTCCGAATTAACTCAACATAAATGTTATATTCGGTTTATATGGTCACTCTATAGTCTTGGTTTGTTGTAATGTCTTTGTTAGTTCTCACATCAATGCGCTATTGCTAGCATGACCCTCAGTTGCCTAGAAAACAAGAAAGGTCCTAGTTTGAGTTCATTACATATTATTACATGGAATTCTCATTACTGTTTTGTATCAGCTTTATTTCCTCATTTTTGTGTCCCTATTTTGGTTACCAACACTATGTTTGGGTCCAGGAATAGTCAACTTCAATGTTGTGTCTAGTTTTGAATATTGTAGTTTATTCTCTTTTGTTCTGTTTGAGTAGCTTAACCTTTTGGTTTTCATCTTGAGTAGAAGTATGTGGGTTGTGAGTTGAGTACCCCCTTATCAATTGATGTCTATTAGCCTTTTGTTGATGAAAATTCATTTTAGTATTTCGCTGTGCTCCTTTCATTTCTTAAAAAAAAGGTTTCATTGATAATTTTCTCCTTTGTGATTGGATGTAGTCATATGGTGCTAATTTGAACACTCTGTTATGAGTGTTAATTCTTTTTCTTTGTCCTTTTGTTGTATGTGATCACGGCTCGAGTGTGTTTTGGACTCCTCCCTTGCATATCTGCGAATTTTGAGTTGTGCTGCCGTATTGGAGTGGAAGCTGGTATACAGGATTTTGAAGGCCAAAATCAGTGTATATACACTGACATATAGCAAATATATACTAAGTGTATATTACAGGCAGAAATGGGCCAAGCCTAAAATGCATCAACTGAAAATAAGAGGGGCAAGCAGGCCCAATTCTTGAAAACTAAAAAAAAGAAAAGTCGGCCAAAAGCCCAATCCTTGACTCTCTTTGAATTATGTTATTTGTTTATTTATTTATTTGCTTATATTTGTGTGAATATTAACATTAACTTGTTTATTTGTATTATTATTTCTTTTTTTTTAAATCTAATTATTTTTTCCCAACATGTTTGTCATTTACGTGAATTTTCTTTTTTAATTCCTCTTTAATGTTAGAATTATTTTCTACAAATTGGGTTTTAGTGAAAATCTTGCAAAATAGGTTCAAGTGTTAGTCAACTTTCTTGAATTAGCCCATTTTTCAAACCTAGTCAATTTTCAAATTTAGTCAATTTTTGAAGACTTAGCCAAGTTTTTGAACTTTGTCAACTTTTGCAGATTTAGTCAATTTTACAAAGATAGTTAATTTTTCAAATCTAGTCAATTCTTTCAAATTTAGTCAATATTTTGCAAGTTTTGTCAATTCTTTCAAATTTAGTCAACACTTTTAAAAATTCAGTCCAATTCAGTCAAAATCCCTAATCATCGGTTGATCGCGAGTTAGCGGTTATTTTAAGTGATTAATTTCTTCTCAAAGTGGAAATTGAACCTTTACTCATTTCTCGGATATTTTAAAATTTTTCTGTTAGATTTTAAAATTTAATCTTGATATCATAATTATCCTTAAAATTAGGTGGCGACACTTTAAAGTTTTGGGAATTTGATTTATACTTAAATAAATTAAGTATTAAATTGGATTTTTGAAAAAGTCAAAAGTCATTTTTTTGAATTATCAGAAATGGCGACTCTGCTGGAGATTTTCAATTAGGTTCTAACCATTAGATTAGGTTGTTTGACTAACTATTCGCTTTGTTTAGTTATATTTTCTTATTTGCTTTATTTGTTTAAATTTGATATTAAATTGTCATTTGCATTTCATGACACTTTCTATTATATCTCGTATATTTGAGAGGATGATTTTGCGAACCCATAGCCGGATTTCCAAATACTTAACCCTTTTCGAAATAAGTGACAATTTATTGGTTTGTAATGCGTCCAATGACTGTCATGATTTCCAGCTCAGGTTGCCCACCTGGGTTCCCGGTCCATTCAAAACTCACTCTTAGACACCTAGGATAGAGCGAAGCCAAATCCTTGCTTCTAAGCATTGGCCTAAGACGACCCAGCATGTAAGGCGTGTTGGGCCCATTAGAAAGACCACCTTGAGTTCAAAGTGGCCCCCGGCCCAAATGAACGATCATGCTTATGTGTTTATATTTGAATGATATATATGTTGTTTGGCGAACCTTTGTCCCTCGGGTTGGGTGTTCATTTTAATAACACTTTTTAATCAAAAGAAGGTTGTTTACAGAGTATTACATCCAAAGACATTTGGAGACGTCTAGAAGTCCAAGAAAAAGAAATCTTCCACGAAGGTTTAGTTTAGGACTATACCCCAGCGTAGAACTAATTTTTGTACTCCCCTTCCCCATACTATGTATCCCCACTCAGTCTATTCATAGGGCTAATATAAATTTTAAGGGGGCAATGGAACGTTTGAAAGTGTGTATACATCCTTCAAATCGTTAGGCCTACCCTTGACACAAAAGGGTCACATATCTGTTTAGGACGCGCAATATCTGTTTACGTGATATATTTTACAACTGTTTGTGTGATTATGTTGCTTTGTTTGAAGACTTCTAGTCTATTTCTTTTCAAAAGTTTCTAGAGTCCCCTAAGCACATGAATCAAGTCACTATCAAAATTTCGTCCAAATACTCTTCGAGTCTTAAGTTTCTCAACAAAATCAAATTTCGCTCTCAAAATTCAA
>DF357701.1:76846-88596 GCA_000787875.1 Solanum virginianum | reverse complement strand
GGGGGGGGGGGGGGGGTCGAGTCGAAGAGCAGAAGAGTGTTGAGTTGTGGTTTGAATTGAAATAATGAGAAGAGGGAGAGTAGTTAGAGTTACTTCAGTTAAGGATATTTTTGGGAATATGAAAAAATATTTAGGGTAAAAAGTTAATTTTTAGGTCAAACTATAACAACTTTTAAGCTAAAAAATAAAAATTTGGGGGAGTGTTACTTTTAACTTTTAACTTATTTTAAGCAAATTTTAACTTTTTTAAGTTGTTTTGACAATTGTCAAACTGTGGAGGTGTTGCTTTTAACTTTAAACTTATTTTAAGCAAATTTTAACTTTTCTTAAGCTCTTTTGAAAATTGTCAAACATTTTTATAAGCTAAAAAGAGCTTAAAAGCAGGTTTGACCAGCTTTTAAGCTAAGCCAAATAGGCTCTAAGAGTGTTGTTGAGAAAAATAATATCAAGCAGCTGGAGAATATAAACGAAGGTATTTATTCAGATAAATTTCATGGATAATGATAAATATGTGTCGATTTTGATAAAATATAATGGTAAATAGGACATAACAGGTGTGTAAATAGTAGAAATTTATTGTTTAATTTTTCCTTTTTAGTTGTTTCCGGTATCAAAGATTTGTATTAATTACAATTTATATACAATTCGATGGAACTTTATATATATCTTTGTATTTTTTCTGGTATTTTTTTATTTGAAAAAAGCGATAGTTGTAAGTGTTTCTGTGCAATTGAAATTTTTTTTTAATTTTTTTTTTTGGTTTTTGTTAATGGTGTTCATACATAAATTGTTAGTTAACTGATTAGTAGTTATTGTAGTGGTCCAAGTTAGGAGTGCTAGTATAAATTTTTTTTGCATGATGATAACCATGGAACTATTCCAACATGAAAAGATATGTGGATATGTAGATGGTGTTTCTGTTGATATGAAGTGTGTATTGTGTACTTAATGGTAACTAAAATAGTAGTACGGTTGACTGGTATTACGTATGGTGTTTCAACTGCGACAGTGTAGTGTAATTTTGATTCTGCCTAATATAATTTTTGTTAAGATGTATAATTGGTGACTAACACAGGTAACTATATTGATTATAAGATGGAAGAAGTGTATGGAAGGAGTGTTATATGATACATCATCAAATTATGATGGATTGTTGAGAATCACTACTTCTCAAATCGGGTTGGATACAACATGCGTCAAATTGGTAATACAATATGTCGTGAATATATGTTCACCACCATTGAAAATTCACAATGACATGGAGGTGAGAGTCTATTTAGATCAGAAAAGATACACTCCAGATTTCTTTTCAAAATATCCTTTGTGTATGACATATACAGATAGAGGTTTTGATATAAGGGTGTGCAAGTCTACTAGTCCAATGGTGTTGCCACATACAATAACATCAAATGATATGGATTTGGCGTTGACTGAGGCAATATTGGTAGATTTTGATGAGGAAATTGAAGAACAACATGTAATTAGTATGGTTTTGTTGATGAGATGGAGGAAGACCAAATTTACATAAACAAGCATACATTAGTGGAGGTTATACAAAGGTATGCAATAATGAGACAATTTAGGTTCAAGGTTGCCAGGTCGTGTACAACCAGGTAAATAGGGAAGTATAATTTAGCTTTTATTTTAAGGTATTTTGATGAAGATTGTATGTATTAATAGGTTGGTATCTTTATTATTTTCAGTTTTACGTTAAAATGTGCAGACGATGATTGTTGTTGGTTCTTTAAGTCATCACCGTTAGGGAAGTCAAGTTTATTCAAGGTCAGAGTTTTCAACAATGAACATAATTGCTCGGGAATGAGAAGTTTAACTCAAAACGTCCATGCAGTAATGGTGTGCTTGGTAGCATTTTGGTTCCTAAATATAGCGACATCAAAACAATTTACATCCCCAGCAACATATGGGTAGACATGAAGAGAAAACATGGTATTTCCTTGACGTACATGTAAAAAATCAAACTTCATTTGACAAAAAAATGTAAAGCATTAACAATTTCATAAAGTAATTTAAAATACCATTTAATATACAAAAAGAACAACCATTTTGAAATCCTTGGTAAAAAAAAAAGAATACAACACCAACAAGTTATTTTGTTGCCACTAAGCCTTATAAACAGTGACACATTCATGTACTAATCAAATTATCATAAGGGATATCAAATTACACCCATGTTGAAAACAAATGGTACTAGAAAAACATAACACCATATAAGGAAATTCGCTAATGAGAACCCAAATTTTATCATTAGATGGTTAATATGCTTATAACCAAAAAATTTGTAGAAACAAATAAACTCACGACTAACAAGATAATATTTTAACGATTAAAGAATATATACAGTAAGAAGTAGGCTTGATAATTAGATTACCATAAAAAAAAATACAATAGAATAGCCATCTGAAAAATCATGGTATTACATAAATTAAACGCAAATAAGTGAACTCACAATCTGACCCCAATAGTTATCATAAAGGAGTAAACTCATTAGGAATATTACTAACTAATTATGTTACCATAATATATATACTAAAGAATTACCAATTCGACAAAATAATATAAAATATCATAGTGATATCTTGTTCAAAATCGTTATGAACATCAACAGCTAACTGACTACATAACAATCACTATAACCCAATAAATGCAAAGAAAACCCACGATGCGACTACCATACAATATACAATTGATTATACTATTCAATATCTACAACAATAGGTTTAATGAAATTTTCATATAGTATCCAACCAACATTTTTACCAAAATTTTATAAATGCATAAACAACAAAATAAACTAATGAGTTACCAATATAACATAATAACTTGTTGCACTGGTAAATATGACAAAAGAATACATTTAACTTCCGAGAGGCAATAACTAACTAATATACTAACTTGTTAATTATCTTCATGGCCAGCATGCCCACCATATTCCAAACATAGTATACAGAATGGATTGGACATGTCCCAGATAATTTTTTTTTGCTTTATGCATAACAATAACCCCATCCAAAATAATGATTTCACAATAATAAATTTATACTCCCTTCATACCATTTTATGTGACACTCTTTGACTTAGTACGATGTTTAAGGAAAAAAGTAAGACTTTTGAAAGTTGTGATGTAAAATCATTCTAAGAAATTTGTGTGACTGAGATTCATTTCATTAAGGGTAAAAAGGAAATTTTAAAGTCAAATTATTTTCAATTAGAATAAGATGACATTATTTTTTGGGACAGACCAAAAAGGAAAGGCTGCTGTTGACACCGAATTTTTACCCTCCGTACTACAAATTGTTGAGTCTTTGATTTTAACAATTCGTGGTATTTATCCAAAAAAATAACAATAAAAATAAAATCATTCCCGCTTGGGGAGGGGCCCACGCGCCCCCTACTCTTATTATTTAGTCTCCCACCTACCCATGTTTTATTCCTTTCTTCCACTTTTCAATTTTTTAATTCCCTCCTACCAATTTTTTAATCCCTCCTTTCCCACCTCCCAACTCCTTTTCCACCTCCCAACACCTTTCCCACTGCCCAAGACCCCAATCCCCATGCCTTGTCTCCCCCCCTTTCTTCCTCTTCAACCAAAAACCGAAACAAAAAAAAAACCAAGAAAACGAAAAGCAAGAAAAAACCAGAAGCCGAAAGCCAAGAAACTCGAAACCAACAAAATCCGAAAAATCAGAAGAAAATCTGAAAAAATTCAATCAAAAATGCCAAAAGTCGCCCGCGCCGCTCCATGCGTGTTTTGACGAAATAGATCTATTGCCTTTCACCACTCTCGCCCAAATTTTGACCTATTTATACCCTTTTCTTCAGTTCATGGGGGCGGTCTTACTCAGTCATTGACACCAAAAGCTCGAATATTGTTCATAGTCCATCGAATCGATTCCCAAGCAACCTCTCTGATTTTGAAGATCTTGCGACCGGAAGCTTTGTCGAGGAAGACGAAGTATTGTTGTGGTGAAGTCCTCTTCAAGCTCGTTCGTCTTAGTTCCTGCTCATAAAAAGGTAACGACCCGTCTCACTCTTTTTTTTAATCTCATTTAAGTCTTATACAGTATAGTAAAAATGTGAACCTTGTAGCTATATCGAATTTGTCCTGTTTGCATTTTATTTACTTTTGTTGAGCTTGCTATGTTGTGCCGAGTCGAAGTCTAGCTATTGTCGCTTGGTCGTTAGGACGTTTCTGAGGTTATGCTGTGATGTTATTTAGAATTAGCAATAAGTTTTACTTTTCGACGAACACTCTGTTATAGATAACTTTAAGCTGTTCCTGGTATAGATTATTGTGGTATTCTAAATTGTCTCATTCATCCATATGTTTGTGTTAACATCCATGAAGGTTTAAATCTGGCTGAAATGATATCAAGATGATAAGTTTTCGCTTAAAAGTTTGTCCCTATTTGGCGCACGTCTTAATCCTTCTGCAGCTGTCAGTTTCGGGTTCATAACTGTTGAACGTCCTTATTCTGTGCTTTGTTAGTTCTCTGCTTTCATATTCACATTTTAATTCAACATATTAAAGGCCCGTCGTCTTTCTCGATACTTCTTATTGCGTGTTCTAATTTTAGATATTGTGCAAACCTGTGTTCGTTCGCTCGTTATGTTGGTTTGTTTTCTTCAGGTTCAGTTTGTATTCTTTAGTTTATGTCTATGATTTTCAACCTATATCTGAGTTAGCTATATTGCGTACTAATCTTTATTGATCTTGTCTTTGCATGAACTATAATTTTGAGGTTCTTTTGAACTCCATCATGCATTCTCTTGGGCCATGGAGGCCCACTTTAGTCAAATAAGTTTAATCAATTATCTCAAAAATGCAGTCAATTATTTTAAATTCAGTCAATTATTTTGAATTCAACCAACTATTTTAAAACTAAGTCAACTCTTTTAAATTCAGTCAACATTTTTAAATCATGTCAAAATATTTTAGCTGTCAATCTCTGACGACAAATTCGCCAATCACTCCTGTTCAAGCTTCCCCTGCCATCAACTCAGTTGTTCCCGACGCAGGGCCTTCTAATGTTTTTTCCCATAATCCAAATAATACATAAGCTTGAGTGATCAATTTCTTCTCAAGGTGGAAATTGAACCCTTACCCATTTTCCCTGAAATTTTAAAGCTTTTCTGTTAGGTTTTAGAATTTAATCGGTTTCCTAATTATCCTTAAAATTAGGTGGCGACTTTGTTTTTTTTCTATTTTTGAGAATCTGGTTCGTGCTTAAATCAATTGAGCATCAAATTTAATTTAAAGAAAAGAGTCGGACATTTTTTGGGATAACAGAAGTGGCGACTCCTCTGGGGAATTTAATTAGGTTCTAGCCATTAGATTTGGTTGTTTGACTAACTATTTGATCATATATGTGTTTATTTGTTTTGTCTGTTTAAATTTGATATTAAACTGTCATATGCATTTCATGGCATCTTCCTATTATCTGTTGTGTATTTGGGATGATGGTTTTGCGATCCCGCAACTCTGTCATTTGCATTTCATGGCATCTTCCTATTATCTGTTGCGTATTTGGGAGGATGGTTTTGCGATCCCGCAACTGGATTTCCAAATACTTAACCCTTTTTTGTAATAAGTGGCAAGTTATTGGGTGAGCCAATCGTTGTCATGAATTTCCAGCTCAGGTTGTCCGCCTGGGTACCCTTATCCAGTCAAAATTCACTCTTAGATAACTAGGATAGAGCGAAGCAAAATCCCTACTGGTTAAGCATTGGCCTAGGACGACCCAAAGTCGGAGTCTAAGTGGAGATAACTAGGATAGAGCGAAGCAAAATCCCTACTGGTTAAGCATTGGCCTAGGACGACCCAACACGTAAGGCATGTTGGGCCCATTAGAAAGATCACCTTGAGTCCAAAGTGGCCCTCGGCCCAAATGGACGACCATGCTTATGTGTTTATATTTGAAGGATGTATATGCTCAGGGTCGGGAGTTCATTTTTAAAAGCATTGTAATCAAAAGAAGATTGTGCAAGGCATTCCATTCAAAGGCGTTCAACGTGAAGTTCAAGAAGACATTATATTCAAAAATGTTCAACGAAGGTTTAGTTTAGGACTAATCCCCTGCGTAGGACTGATTTTTGTATGCATCCCTTTCCCGAATTATGTATCCCATTAAGTTTATTCATAAATATTATATAAATATTTTTGGGGCAATGGAATGTCTAAATTTACGTATACATCCTTCAAATCGTTGGGCCCACCCTTGGCACAAAATGGGTCACATATCTGTTTAGGACGCGCAATATCTATTTATGTGATATGTTTTATAACTGCTTGTGTGAACCCTCTAAGCACAAAAATCAAGTCATTATCAAGAATTCGTCCAAATGATCTTTGCGTCGCAAGTTTATCAACAAAATCAAACTTTACTTGTCAAGGGTCAATTTTGCAGTTCTAAAAATTTCAAGCTTTAGAACTACGTAGGGTCTGGTTCCTCTTTCGTGAGATACGTAGGCAGCCTCTTAAGGCTCGGCCCCCAATTCAAAAAAAATAGAAAAAGAGTCTTTCCTATTTCGTTATCAATTTCCAAAACCCCCTTTCAAAAAAAAAGAGTCTTTCCTATTTTGTTATCAATTTCCAAAAACCCCTTAAAAAAACCGAATATGAAAATTGTCAAATCATCAATTTCTTTTCTCTGTCATCTTTCCTTATAAAGAATCATCAAAAACACAAAAAAACTAAAATTGTCAAATCATCAATTTCTTTTCTCTGTCATCTTTCCTTACAAAGAATCATCAAAACCACAAAAAACTGTTAAATCATTTTTCTGATTCACAAATCTTGAATCAAACTCTTTCACCTACTTTAGGGCTCAGCCTCCTCTCTTGCCAATAATCTCCTTAAATTCACAATTTCAAATTAAGTGGACAATAGTTCGTCTATTTTTGTAGGTTAGTCTTCAAACAAAGCAACTATTATGTGTTTACCCAAAGATCCCTCTCTCGATCAAGACCAGTTGAAAGGAAACATGACAAGCCAAAATGATGACGCACACCTGACTGAAATCGCTGTGACAGATACCACTATCATGCCACAGAACGAATTGATTGCACAGCTGATGCAACAAATAGCTGATATGAAGACGGAAATGAAAAG
Organism: Solanum virginianum; assembly: GCA_000787875.1. Lineage (NCBI taxonomy): Eukaryota > Viridiplantae > Streptophyta > Magnoliopsida > Solanales > Solanaceae > Solanum > Solanum virginianum. The sequence goes on along the minus strand of DF357701.1, from coordinate 81,467 downwards.
AACTCAGGAGCTAGCAAACTTGGCTAAAATCCCTTTTCATATCCCAATTTTTAGCAATCCACATATTCCTCAATCTACTTACCCTGAGGTTGATCACTATCAGGAGAAGGAGAAAGAAGGGAAAGCTAAAGAGGAAATGGCCAAATTGGATATGAGAGAAGAAATTGCAAAGGCAATGAAGCAATTTCATTATGCACCCGATATCACAGGTTTGAACTATGAGGATCTATGTATTCACCCAAAACTGAACCTTCCAGAAGGATTCAAAATATCAAAGTTCGATGCCTTCAACGGAAGCGGAAACCCTCAAGCCCATTTAAGAGCATACTGTGACCAGATGGTGGGCATCGAAAAAAATGAGGCATTGCTGATGCGACTATTCAGTCGGAGTCTAAGTGGAGAAGCCCTGGAATGGTTTACCTCTTAAGAGATAAACCAATGGGTCAATTGGAGCGCCATGGCAAAAGATTTTGTTGAAACTTTTGCTTATAATGTTGAGATTATGCCGGATCGATACTCTTTGGAGAAAATTAAGCAGAAGTCCACCGAGAGCTATCGAGAGTATGCTTACAGATGGAGGAAGAATATTGCCAGAGTGCGTCCCCCAATGTCCGAAAGGGAGATTATCAAGGTGTTTGTACGCTCTCAAGAGCCAGAATTTTATGAAAGGATGATGCTGCTCGTTGGAGCAAAGTTTGTGGACATTGTTAAGATTGGTAAGAATATCGAGGACGGACTCAAAATGGGCAAAATCACCCGCATATCAAATTCGGTCAAGACGTCTGGAATGTTGAAAAGAAAGAACAAAGATGTGTCAGCTATCTCCAGCATACAAGGCAAGGGGAGAACCCCTAGTAGCCACCCCAGAAAATTCACACCCCCTTGAGTCCATTTTCAATCTACCCCACAATATCACCCTCCTCCCTATTATCAACCCACACAATATTCCAACTACCAAGTCCACACCTCCTCGAGTCCATTTTCAGCCTACCTTACAATATCACCTTCCTCCCTATTATCAATCCGCACAATATCCAAATATCATGCCAAACTACCGATCTTCCTCGCCAACTTGCTCATATGTCCAGCCGACTTATCAGAATCCCTCTACCAGCTACCCAACCTAACAATCAAATTACCAAACGCCATCATATCAGACTCTGACACTACCCCATCCAAATCATTCTAATCACCATCAAGCGCCTTCACCTCCTCGAAATAAATATAATCCCCCAATCCAAATATAGATAAGAAACCCCCTAGGGTATTCACTCCACTTGCCGAAAGCCGGACAAAGCTGTTCGCAAGATTGTCAGCAGCAGGACTGATTCAGCCTATCCCTCCGAGAGCCATGGATGTCAATTCTTGTTTCTTCAGGGGTGACCAAACTTGTGTATATCACTCTAATTAACCTATCCCGTCGAAAGCTATGGATGTTAATTCTCGTTTTTTCAGAAGTGATCATACTTGTGCTTACCACTCTAACAGTGTTGGGCATGATACTGAAGATTGCCTGAACCTGAAGCATAGAATCCAAGACTTGATTGATCGTGACGTGGTTGTTTTTCGAACTGTCGACCCAAATATCAACAAGAATCCTTTGTCCGATCATGGACAAAACACAACTGATATGATTGAGGGAGAAGACGATTGGTGTACAACTGAAAGTGGCATCCCTAGGTATAATTAGAGATCAGATACCGATTGATGGCTGAACATTGGAGCCACCACCATTTTGTTATGGCTTGTTTGGACTTAGCAAAAACATCACCACTTGATGATCAACTCACATGCTGTCAAGAGACGCTACGTCTGAAAATTCAGAGTTTTCTTTTATCTTTTCCCTGTAATCATACACTTTGCTTGTAATCATTTCTACGTGAAGTACGTTTGACCTGACTTCTCGAGAATGAGATACGTAGGCGGCCTATGTCGGCCTCGATCATCCCTTATCCCTTTTATCATTTCCTTTTATTTGAACTACATTTGACCTGAATTCTCGAGAACGAGATACGTAGGCGGCCTATGTCGGCCTTTGTCATTTCCTTATTTTAAAAACTTTTCCACTCTTTTCTACCCTCCTTAGCGGGGAAACTACGTTTGACTTGATTCCTGCTCCAATGGGATACGTAGGCGCCACAATGGTTACGTCATACGTCCAAAAAGGAAACTGGGACAGAATTTTTCAAAGGAACTCAAAAATTTTGAACAAGAAATCCATCTTCAACCGATTGAAGTTCGGAACCTGACGAAAAGATTCTCAACTTGATCAAAATTCAAGAATAATCGAGAAGATGGGAGATCAAAACACTTCATCAGGATAGGACGAGGAGCAAATAATCAAAGAATCAACAAAGATCAATTCATCTTGAAACTCAGCATTTTTCTTTAGATGCAGGAAGTAGATTCACAAGACGAAGAGCAGACAGTCAAAGAATCAACACAATCAATTCATTTTGAAACTAAATATTTTTCTTTAGATGCAGGAACCAAAGTCACAAGACAAAGAGCAGACAGTTGAAGAATTGGCACAGATCAATTCATTTTGAAACTAAATATTTTTCTTTGGATGTAGGAACCAAAGTCACAAGATGAAGAGCAGGCAGTCGGAGAGTCGATATAGATCAATTCATTTTGAAACTAAATATTTTTCTTTGGATGCAGGAACCAAAGTCACAAGACGAGGAACAGATGATTGAAAGATCAAGTCACTTTGAAACTAATAAATTTTCTGTGGGTGCAGGAAAGTTTTTTGCAGGTCTTATAATCGAGGCATAGATGGTTCTGCCTCACTCAAATCCACAACAACTTATCTTACCGTGTATCGCAGAAAGAGGTTATTTTACTCTATTTTTTATACTCGCGCCGAGAGCGCTATTTCATTTGCTGTTGCCAAAAATACATCAAGGTGAGATAATATTATGAATTACAGAGAGATTGGTGAGGTCTACAACTTTTCACTGATTGGAAAAAATACATCAAGGTGAGTATATATTATGAATTACGGAGAGTTTGGTGAGGTCTACAACTTTTCACTGATTGGAAAAAATACATCAAGGTGAGTATATATTATGAATTACGGAGAGTTTGGTGAGGTCTACAACTTTTCACTGGTTGGAAAAAATACATCAAGGTGAGTGTATATTATGAATTACGGAGAGATTGGTGAGGTCTACAACTTTCCACTGATTGGAAAAATATATCAAGGTGAGATTATATTATGAATTACGGAGAGATTAGTGATGTCTATAACTTTTCACTGGCTGAAAAAATACATCATGGTGAGTACATCATTTCATGCATTGCGGTGAGTACATCATTTCATGCATTGCAGAGAGTACATCATCGGTAAGGTTTATCTTGCTTTCCACTTGATGGAAAATACATTATTCATGCATCGCGGTGAGTACTTCATTTCATGCATTGCGGTGAGTACATCATATCATGCATTGCGAAGAGTACATCATTGGTGAGGTTTATCGTGCATCGCAATGAGTCATTATCATGCATCACAGAGAGTCATAGAGAGGATCACATATTGTGCATCGCTGTGAGTCATTGAAAGGATTATTTGTCTTCAAGAAGATTATTTTTGCCAATTCAGAGCCATTATATATCTATTGCCAAGAAGATTATTTTCAGTTGCCGATGCAGAGCCATTATATACTCATCACCTTCGGGAAGACTATTTTATTCCAATTGCAAAGATGGTCATTATATATCTATTGTCAAGAAGGTTATTTTCAGTTGTCGATGCAAAGCCGTTATATATTTATCGCCAACAGAAGACTATTCTATTTTTAGTTGTCAATATATTCATGGCCGCCAGAAGATTATTTTCGGTTGCTGATGCAGAGCCGTTATATATTCATTGCTGCCAGAAGATTATTTTATTCTTATTCAGAGCCTCTGAAAGGGGGCGTCAAACCTTTCGGACACGAGCTGGGAAGCAACTATCACCACAATCCAACCACACCCCTGTCAGAAGGCATGTGGGAATTTCTATAAGTCTGTTAGTTTTGTCTTTCATCCAGGTGATCTCAACTCTCACCATGAGCCAATCTTCCAATCCGAGTGACAATATACCAAGAGTTCTGAAACTATGTCCATGTAAGTTCTCAATTATAAATGTGAAGAGCTCCACCTTTATGATTAAGATGTTGCAAGCCTTTTTTTGTAACTCAATCTGTTTGTCCCTCATCCTAAACCAGAGGTCATCTCACCATAAGAGAATTCCCCTTCAAGCGATAGAGTCGAACTACAAGCAGCTTGATTCCTTAGTCCAAGATATATAGGCGGGCTCAAGTTTAAAAACTCGGCTGCATTCCAACAATAACCCTTCAAACCTCATTCCCGAGCATCCTAATTTCTCCATAATTCGATATTAGGATGACTTTTGAATTCTTTCAAAAATCGTACATAAGATCAAGCGTTTTGAACTACAAGTGGCCTAAATTCTCATGTAACCTGAGATATGTAGGAAACCCAAAACTAGGGGCCGGCCATAATCCCTCAAAGCCTCTACCAAAGCTTTTCAAGGTTACGGTCGGCTAAAAATTAGGTTAGTCAAGTTTCTTTGTCCATGATCTCTTTCATCGATCATATCCAAAGAAAGGGACAC
>DF357701.1:39763-56182 GCA_000787875.1 Solanum virginianum | reverse complement strand
AAATTAGTGAAAATGTGAGTTTTATATCTGAACTATCACTTATTAATTTGAGAAATACACTTAAAAGTTGTCACATAACACTCACAGTAACAAAATATTTCATCTTGACTAAAATTAAATAAATTACTAGTATTGGTTAAAAGTAAAAGATTAAAGTATCACAATTCTTGAATTAGAACTTTTACTAAAGCAATTCAAAATATTAAAAAAAAAATAAGCACATGAAGAAGTCGAACGAGATCCTATATCTACTATATATACTACATAAAAGATGATTTTAATCATATATAATATTTATGATTTTTCACTGAAAAGGTTTTAGATCTTTTACTAGCTCCGCCATGACGAACAGATACATGTATTTATACTTCAAAATGTCTTGGAATTTCACAATTTTATGTACATTTAGTATCAAATTCATGTATATGTGCATTAAAGATTAAGTTTATCTCGCGTGTCGGCTATCAATTTCATTTGCTATATCCAATATCGACTTCAATTGTGTATTTGGTATCAAATATTTAGTATATTCATGCATAGATATATATATCTAATAATAAAATATATGCACCCATGCGTTCATCAATATATATATATATATATATAAAAGTGGCGATAAACTACTCAAGCAATCAGTAAGTCGACATACCTGCTTGAGTAGTTTGAGAGTGTATTTGTAATTTTTTTGTGGTTCTTCCGTTTTAATTTGTTTGTCTTATTTCTAAATTTTTTATACATCTAAAAATTGCATAAAAAAATTTAGGGGCGATTTGGTAATTTTTATGATCTTTCGGAACAGATCGACATGTCTCATTGAGCAACTTAAGGGTGAAACTATACTTTTCTAGTGGTTATTTTATCTTATCTTTCTTGAGTTTTTAATATGTTTAAAAACTGTAAAAATCTAATCTAAAGTACAATAAGTAACAACTTAAAATATTTAAAAGCTATGTAAAAATTTTGATTTTATCTTAAAATTTATCGGTGCCAGATAAAGTAGGAGAAATAAAATAACATATTTTTTGAAACAATAAAAAATGATAAATCTCAATAAGTAATTTTAAAAGATATGTAAAAAAAATTGGCTGAGTCTTAACATTTTATCGGTATCACATAAAATGGGATAGAGAAAGTAATATGCATCTAGAAACAACGCAAAAAATATTGTAAATCCCAGTAATTAATACCTTAAAATATTTAAAAGACATATAAAAGTTTGATTGACTTTCAAAATTCTGTTAGTGCGTAGAAATTGAGACAGAGGGAATGACATATATTATTTAATAGAATAATGAAATTTTTTTGTAAACTACAATAATTAATAATTTAAAATGTTCAAAAGAAATCTAAAAAGTTCAATTGATTCTTGAAATCCTTTTAGGACCACATAAATTGAGATAAAGGAAATAATATGTATCATTTAAAAATTATTTTAATATATTATAAATCAAATAAATAACAACTTAAAAATCTAAAAATTGTATTAAAATTATTGTCTCTTCAAATTCTATCTGGATAACATAAATTGAGAAAGAAAAATAACATGTATTAAAATAATGTGATAAAATAATCATGTCAATTATTTCTTTTTTAATGAATGTATCGATTCCAAAGGTGACAAGTCAACATAAACGGATGGAGTATTAAAATATTAACAATGGGAGAGGAGGCTCCATCACATTTTTAACGCATAAGATAATGGATCTCATATGATTTCTTTTGCCAAATGAAAATAATGAACAAGAAATTTTGTTAAATAAAATATAAATCTATATGTTTCTAATGAATCTCAAATGTCATAAATTTATGGACTTGTTTTTTTAACTCTCTTTTTTCCGCCATTGTATTTGCCAAAGTTTCAAATGGAAAAAAAAAAAGAGAAGTTATTTGTTAATGAACTTTATTTTGGTGTGTATATATTATCAATTAGAAAAAATATATATACACATAACTAATTATGAAGTCATTCAGACTAGAGAGTACCTCTTCATATTCTTATAATTTGTTTCTTGTCTACACCTTTCATATTCATTCTCCAAGAATTCATATGTATTGTTTAAGATTATTTATAGTGTAGATAGAAAGGCTGTTACAACGATTTCTTTTTATGGGAAAATTTTAAAAGATTTAATTGTGATACATCAAGATATATAGAAAATATTTGATGTAAACAATGATGGTCAATTAACGAATCAAAAATTTTTTAAACATGAAATTTTGTACAATGACTGAAAAAAACAAAGATAGTAAAAAATAAGTTCGTAAATTCATTATATTTAGATTTCTTAAATAAATAAATAAATTTGTATTTATTTAATATAATTTATTATATTTGGTGAATTCACATGAATTGTATACCATCTCAATTGGTGTGATTTACTTTCTACCGAAACGAATGACATATTTTTATATTTAATAAAAAATAAAAAATAATTTTAAAATATTTATTTATTCTTAATGAAATAATTTCTGACCATATAAATTTCTATGGCTCATTCTAAACCACAAATTTTAAAAAAAAATTAAAAACTTTATATAATATCAAACTAACTTATATAAATTAAGAGGCGGAGTAAATACTTTCTACTTTCATTTGAAAAATAAGTACTATATTGAATCTACTACCTTATATTTCAAAAAGGCTATTAAAAATACACAAACATTTATCTCTCCATTTTTTACACATTTTTTTTTTGCCTTATTTGATAAACAATGAATTTAATTTTTTTTTGCCATTGTGGAAAAAAAAATACTATAATGAAGATTTCTTGGTCGCGTATGATATAACAATAATAATAAGAAGAAGAAGAAGAAGAAGAAGAAGAATAGTAATAGTAATAGTAATAATAATAATAATAATAGTAATAGTAATAGTAATAATAATAATAATAATAAGCATAATAATAATAAGCATAATAATAATAAAAGCATAATAATAATAAGCATAATAATAATAATAATAATAATAACAATAATAATAATGCATAATAATAATAATAATAATAATAATAATAATAATAATAATAAGCATAATAATAATAACAACAACAATAATAATAATAAGAATAAGAATAAGAATAAGAAGAAGAAGAAGTGTACACTCAGCTGCCACGTGTAAAGATTTTGATTGTGTGGACTTACGTGGCATCATAGGATTGGATAGAAAAATACGTCATCGCGAGTGTATCTCACGCGCTATGCCTGCGTGGGGTCTGTGCCTATTTGTTCAGAATTTTCCAAGTTTAGGGTCCTATTTGTGCACTGCCAAAGTTTAAGTTCCAACTTATAAAATGGTGTCAAGTTTAGGGTCCAATTTGGTGGTTATCCCTTTCAAAAATGTATTGAAATCTCACACACTTCTCATTTATTGGGCCTCATTAATTGTAAATTTTTTCATAATATTCCTTTCATTTGATTTTAATTGTCATGATAACTGACATAATTTTTAAAGAAAAAATTAAGTAGAAGTGTTGTTTAATTAATATATCTCTGATAAATAATTATATTTTAAAATTTATGTATATATTTTCTAATTCTAAAATAATTAATATTAAAAGTAAAGTTTAAAAAAAATAATTTTTTTTTAATTATCTGAATTAATAATTATTTTAGAAAATTATTTTTAATATATATGACAATGAAAGAAGGAGTATCTCTTTTGTGAACAAGACAATAAAAGGAAATTGCTGGGATAATTCCCAGGCAATCTAAGTGCCTCAAATCAAACTAAGCCAAAAACTCCACACTTGCTCACCCACAAATCATGTAACTACAAATTTCATTTTTTTGACACTTCCCCTTATTAAGTGGTGTATTCAAACTTTCAATGCATTACAATAAAAAGATAAATTAAAAATATAACGCTATTAAATATGATCCAGAAAAAAGAATATAGATTCACGTGAACTTTCAGAACTTGATTCCTTTAAATGTGTTTGCGCTATTACCTGCATCAGCAGAGGTTGTATTTATGTGTAAATTGTGTAATGTATAAAAAAAAATTATACACAAATGTTAACTGAAATAATTATAAATTTAATGACAATTTTAAAGTTGAGAAAGTTGTAATTATGACTTCACTTTTATGCAAGAAATTTCCCTACTAGTTACCATCATTTTCCCTTATATTTTTAAGGTAACACGATATAGCTCCATCACAGAACTTCATCAGTATTTGCTTAGCTTTTTCACTTGATTATCAAAATAATTCTTATTTTATTTTAAAAAAATCATACCTAACTGACCATCTATATATTTATTTGACTTTTGTCTGAAAGCACAGGAAATCATAAAACCTGTACAAATTGAAGATCCAAACATTTGCTAAATGACAATTACGTGTGTTTTATGTATCATTAGTTGATGTCCTTGTCAGCATGAATTTGTGTTTTAAATTATGACTAGTTTGTTGGTACTATCTTGTCCTTTAATTTAATAGGATATGTAAGTTGGTATATTACGTACCACATGCTTCTTTCTTTTTCTTCCTTACTCTTCTTTTATCTCCTCTGCCAATTTGTTAGTACTAATATATATATCTTTAGGAAATTTTTATAAATAATCTAGGCATGAAATTTGATATAGTCAAATTATTATATTTTGCAAAATTACACAATATAATCTTCATTATGTGATTTGGAGAGGAGGATAGAGGCGAGCGAGATCGAGAGAGGGAGGAGAGAGGCGAATTGTATATTTATATTTGTCAAATTATATGTGTATATAATTATATATGTGTAATTAATATACATATATATTTGTATATCTGGCAAGCGAGATTGGGAGGAGGGAGGAGAGAGGCGAATTGTATATGTATATTTGTCGAATTGACTATGTGTATATAATTGTATATGTGTAATTAATATACACATATATTTGTATATCTGGCAAGCGAGATTGGGAGAAGGAGCGGAGAGGCAAGCGAGAGTGGAGAAAGGCGAATTGTGTGTGTGTGTGTGTGTATATGTATGTAGAATTGACGATATCTATCTGTCAAAATAATTGTATATATGCAGCTGATATACATTTATAATTGTATGTCTGCAAGAAATTGTAAAAAGAGAAAATAGTAACAAAATCCTAACTATAGCTATAAATTATAATTTTTTTAAACTATAATTATATAATATAAATACATATTATATATTTACCTAATTATGTTATTTTTTATATATCTTTTCACTTATTTTTTAACCCACTAAATATCTTTGAATTAGTGCCATCAATATGTACGGTAACTTTTATAGATGATTATGCAATTAATCACTTTTTTTTGCCGAAATCACTAAACTATAATTTTGAACACAACAATCACACCTATCAAAGAATTTAATTTCCGATGAATAATACCTTTTCTTTTACTTTAATGAATTATGCTTTTAAGGCTTCAGGAGTCCACAAAACATGTCGTACTAGACAATTATTGTTGTCACCAGAAAAAATGCAACTACATATACAAGTAGTTATATTTTTTGTCATTGCATTATATTAAATTCGTATTTTCTTGTATGATTCAATAATCGAAAAAGTTTTCACCAAAAAAAAAATTGAAAAAGTTGAATCAAAATAATTTTATTTTGGTTTAAATTGGTTGAAATGAATTAAAATCAAATAACCCCCTCCTACTAGATTCAACATTGGGGTTTTTGATAACAAATTAGTTTTTATAAATCTGCTTTAACCTCTGATTATTATAAAGATTAGATTGAAAGATAATAAATTTTTGGTTGTTTTTTTGGTCTTAAAATGTTGCTTTATTTTATCGAGGACATGACATAGATAAGAGGTTATGAAAATTGTGAATTAGGGTAGGAGATTTGTAGATAGTAGAGTGTTATCTTGCTTTCAATTTAATTTTACCCTCCTCTATTATTATGTTGTTTCAATTGTTAGCACTATTTTGTTGTTGTTGTTTTTTCCTATTAGTTGCTATGTATTCTTCACTATTATGTTTTCATTTCATACCTACTTTGATTTGTTGGAAACATATCAGATGAACTCTACCCTGAGCCCCATTTGTGAGTTTTTACAATAAATTTTCAAAGTGCCAAAAATTAACTGCAATAAAAAATAAGGAGAATATAATTTTGTTGATGAATTTGTGAGTACAATTGTTATCCCAAAAAATGATCGACTCTTTCCGAAAATTGAGATTCGATGCTCAATTGATTTAAACACGAACCAAATTCCCGAATATTTGAAAGAATAGAGTCGCCACCTAATTTTGAGCATAATTAGGAAACCAATAAAAAAAACATTTAAAAAGACTTAACAGAAAAAATCCTTTTAAAATACCAAGAGATAGATAAGAGTTCAATTTCCACTTTGAGAAAACTTAATCACTCAAAATGGCCGCTAACGTGCGGTCGACCGACGATTATGCAATTTGACTAACTTTTGAAAATTTTTGGTTAATTTTGAGGAAAAATTGACTTGTTTTAAAAGAATTTGACTAAGTCAAAAAATTGGTTAAATTTGAAAAAATTAACTAACTTTGAAAGAAATTTGACTAGGCTTGAAAGGGTTTGCTAATTTAGAAAGAATTGACCAAGTTCGAAAAGATTAACTAAATTTAAAAGAATTGACTAAATTTGAAAATGTTGACTCATTTGAAAGAGTTGATTGAATTTGACTGAGTTGATTGAATTTAAAAGAATTTGCCGGGGAAATTAACAAAAATGGTAGACATGTCGGGGAAATTAATTAGATTAATTACAAAAATAAAATGTTAGAGTTAGCACATCAAATCACAAGTATTATTCAAAATATACAATAGATAAGAATGAGATAAGTAAATAATAAATTGGGCCTTGGTAGGGCCCAATTCATCAACCTGACCTAAATGGGCCTGCCAGGCCTGTCGAAATTTCCGTTGCTGCCTGCTTGCTGTCCAGTGGGCTTTGGTCCGTCTCTGTGTGTGTATCGGCTTCCATTCCTGTGTATCAGCTTCCATTCCTGTGTATGATAGGCTGACTCGGGGAAGAGGTGCACATCAGGTTTACACCCAAATAAACTCCATAATGCAGCTCATGTAAAAAAAAAGTAAGGATTAGTACTAAACAATAATCTTGAACTAAGATCATTCACTTCAGGCATACATAAATTAATTCAACTATGCACCAAGATTGCAAGGCAAATAGAAAGCCAAAGATGATTTAACAAATGAACAAACTTAGTTTTCAAAAGTTGCAACCAAAACTAACAATTAAAATTGCCTAAAACAAAGACAGTATCAACTACATGTGTCACCACTGGAATGCTAAACAACTCAGAAAACAAACTGGAACTGACTCATAACAAAGTAATCGTCCACTCACTGGACCAAATGCCAACTGTGAACAACAAACAGAGACTAGTCGACCCTAATGCCAACTGTAAACAGTAGACTGCGACCAAATACCAACAGGGACCAAATGCCAACTGTAAATTGTGACCAAATGCCAACTGTGGAAAAATGCAGACAACTCTAGTACTACTAGTCGAATTCACACTCTCAATTTCATATAGATCCCGTAGATAACAAGGTAGATAATCAGTGACTTCTAAGACTTGTGCCAGTAAAGAAACATCTCAAGAAGAAGAATATATAAGCAAATCCCAACAAAACTGATTCTTAAACAGAGAACCGATATGCAGTCATAACAGTAGCATATAAATTAACACACTTATGGACATATGTAACAGTTTTATCTTGAGACTTGAGAACTGAGAGATATAAACAATGACAAGAGGCAAACAAGCACAATGACAATGTTGATAGGATTGCATTCATAAAGGAACAACTAACAGTCATCTTTGAGACCAAATTACGTCAGGAGTAAAATATGGTTGAATCAAAACAGCCCCAGGACACCAGGACACCTGCTGGAGATGTCAATAGCTACTAACAGTCATCTTTGAGACCAAATTACATCAGGAGTAGAATATGGTTGAATCAAAACACGATAATGACAGCCCCAGGACACCTGCTGGAGAGGTCAATAGCAAAATACTATCTTAAGCTAAGACTTCCTCCTACTGAACTTGAACAAAATAAGGAAAGGCTCCTATTATGTTATCAGATTCAGTGGTTTTTAAACCTTTACAACACTGGAAAATGGTTGGATCGACACTAAGGTTTAAGGAGATATAATATTAAGAAGGAAACACGGCCAAAGGGAGATGAGACATATCAGACAAGCCGAGCAATGGCATTAATCTAATACCATCTAATCCTTGGAACAACATAGACAAAACAGTAAAGCAAAGCCAAGCTCTTCTAGTTTGTAACACAAATTTCTCTCAAACAAGACTTGATATTCTCAATTTTCTCTAATGAAGAGCAGAATCTTATCAAAAAAAGGCGTAGACAGACTCGAATACCTTGTCCATTTGGCAGAAAATGATATTAACAGTGTTATATAATCAGAGCCAAAATTGTCCTTAACTCAACTGAAGGAATTTCGAAAAAGGAAAGTGAGTAAAACTGGAACTTAACACTAAGATTGCACAACAACCAGCTCTTAACAGAAAAATGCAGAAACAAAAGAACAGAGATATGCTTTCGGCACTTTTCAACAGTTTCAACATAATGAAGACATGTATATATTCCTTTATGACTAAAGAACTCAGATTTCAGGCAAGATTCAGCTGAAACAAAGGCAGACAACCTCATTAACATTCACGAAAGACAAACAGACAGACTTTTTAACGAACCAATATATTAAAACTCGAGTGATTTAAGAAGCAAAGATCATTTTTAACACTGGCTTAATTCCTAGCAGCTTAACAGTGAATAAATGCAACAACAACTCTCAGCAATTTATAGTGAACAAAACAAAGCGTCGATAGTCCACTTAGCCGAACACAGCCACCTCAAGACGTACCAACTCAACATTCTCACAACTAATGGCAATCAGAAGTATAAATTTACTCACGTCGTCTACAGAGAAGATGAGAAATTCAGACGAGGATATTACCTGTATTGGAGCAGCGAACTGGAATGACGACGAGCTTGACGAAGCTTCTACATCACAACAAATCTCGCGCACGAATTTCCTCCACTCAAAACCCAGGTGTTTGCCGTCGTTGTTGTTTGCTTTGATTCGCTGGATTTCGAACTTCACTAAGGGCCGATTTTGATTATTTTCAGGTGACCATTTTCAGATGGTTGTTGAGGTGGATTTCGGGGTGTTTTGGGTTGATTTTGTGTTGGTTTTCGAGCTGAAAAATGGTGATGTTGGGGGACTGATTTTTGGAGTGGTTTCGGGGTGAGTTTGGTGGACTGTTTTGGTGGATCTTGGGACTGATTTTGGGGTTGCTTTTTTGGACGAAAATGGGGCATTAAGGTGGTGTTTGTGATGGCGAAAATGGAGGAGAGGAAAGGAGAAGAAAGGAGAGAGGGAGTTAAGGGGTTGGTGGTCTTGAAATGAGGAAAAAGGAAGGGGACAAAGCATGGGGACAAGGGAGCATGGGAAAGGGTGGGAAACCAAAAGGAGTGGGCGCGTGGCCCACTCCCCACACGTGTTGAATTATTATTATTATTTTTTATTTTATTATTTTATTTTATTTTTTAAAAATTAAATTGAACATATTAAAAATATTTATTTTAATTAAAAAAGACTCTAAAATAGACTATAGGTCAAACAAAATTGGGTGTCAACAACAATTTCATTACTCTGATGATTTTTTCTCCTAAATTTCTTTAACATTTGTGGCCTTCAGTAGCATACTTCTAGAAATTGTTATATGATTTAGATCCCCTGGAGATGTATTTTAATTGTTGGGAAGTTTTGTTCTTTGAGAAGAACTCCATGGATCACTCCTTGAAATAAACATGTAGTAGATGTTATAGCTTTCCACAATATCTGTTCCAATGCTTGTCGAAGTATTTTTAGATTGTATTTTAAATGTCATGTCTATTCCCTATTTATAGTCATAGAGGGTGGACAAGGTTGCTTATGATTGGTCAAAAAATGTCATTTTGACACTTGATGGAGTGTGATTGACTTTGACTTTGATTAAGACTACTACATCATTTGGATATATGGCGTCATCTTGTTGGTCTTGAATGCCTAATCATCATGACAGGTGGCATGGGTTTGGACTTAAGGTGAAATGGATCTTGTACTTGAACTTAATAAAATTGACTTATTTATTAAAGCCCAAATTAATAATTCAATCCAAAATGAACATGGGTTTCATCCAAATTCCGTATGAATTTAATCCAATAATATTTATGTATCTACAAATATCGTTTACTTCAAAACTTATCGACGTGTAGGCTTATCGAAACTTGACGACGAGGCTTGAAGTATCAATGTGTAGAACTGTGGAAACTTGACAATGAGAATTGAACTATTCATGAATGTAATTTCAAAATTATTTGTTTCTTGTCGTCGTATTCGAATTGTGTCACTACTTGAAAACTGCTTACCATTAAAAAATTTATGTACATTTTTCACCGAGTGAAAGTATTTCATTAAAGTGGTCAATAATTTCTTGTAGCGAACAATAATTAAAATTATTATGGCTAGACAATAATGTGAACTTTCTATATGAATTTGAAATAGAAGTATAACAAGTGATCACATTTCCTTCACATGTGTCATTAGTAAGGAACTTGCTTAATATTTGAACCCAAAAAAAAAAATTAATTGTCACGTCCCGAGAGGATACCCTAGACGTGGCCAACACTCAGAAATCATTACTGATTTTCAAGTGAACCACTTTCCCTGATCACATCATTAATCATAAAACGGAAGACTCAATTTTGATGTTTAGACTATAGTCTAGTGGGCTAATCAATGATCAAATAGAATAAAGATTTAAAACCAACAGTCAATCCAAATCCAACATCACAAGACCAGTAAAAAAAACTAGTCAAGAGTTAAAGACATCAAAACAATCCATCATTATCTAGTCTATGAAATCTCTATCATTACTGTCTAAGTGGTGCCAACGACATGTCCATGACTACCTCAAGTCAAAATAAAAAGGATTAAACTCAAAGCTAGAAGATTAAACTCAAAGTCAAAATTACTAATTTTGAAATTTGAGAAAAAAATTCTAAACCCACTTTGAAATCTTAATTTTGAAATGTTTTTGAAAGGTGAAAATGTTAAAAAAATATTTTAAAATAATAAAGAGACTTATCCCAATGAATTTCATCAAAAAATTACTTAAAAATTCTCTCTTAAGCTCCAATTGAGTAACAATGATGAAAATAAAAAATAAAAGGATTGTAACTCTTAAAAGTCATCGGACCCTATAAATATAAATCAATAGTGCAAATTGATTGTAAAACATGTTCCAAAATCAATGGAATTATCAACAATCTAATCCGAACATCAAACCTCAAAACATTGATCAAAGTGAAACCAAAGTCAAACTTTAACTCAATTTTCAACTCGGAACCTAAAATTCACACGAAAACTCTAAATCTGATTCTGGCAATTGTCCAAGACTAATTTTCACATTTTGGAATTGATGAAATCAATGGAACTCCATTCTGAGACTCGAATCTCCAGATGACTCAAAATTTCAAAATTAGGCAACTTAAAATTTTAAAATCCAGTCTTTAGCAAAAATCTTAACTTTTACAAGATTCTCAAAAATTAATTTTCAAAACGTATCAAACATGACTCGAGACCACTATTGGGAGGGGTAAAATAATAATTTTATCAAAAAATATATTTAAAAAAACCTTTGGGGTCATTACACCAAAGGTTAAAATTTTGATATAATCTAAATATTTTAGGTCATTGTTTGTTGATCCATTGTATTTCTTATTTGTTTTAGACTAACAATGAGCCAAAACTTTGCAAAAAGAAAAAGCTCTAATTCTTTAGAGATCCAAGGTTTATTACGAGGTAAGTGATGATTGATTTTCTGTCTGTGATATATGTGCTTATTAATTGAATTGTTAGTATTACTTGCATGTACGTGAACGAATAAACACGGAATAAACCTAAAGAAATAACTAGTTGTGGATAATTTATACGATGAAACTGGTTATATAGTTGTGCAAGTTATAATATATTCATTATGATTGTAATTATAATCGTGATTGTGGATTATGATTGTGATTATGAATCGAGCGAGACATTCTAACACATTATTGAATCGGATGTCATGTTCTGACACATTATTGGATTAGATGCTACATTTCGATATATTATCGGATTGGATGTTACGTTCTGACACGTCATTGATCGGGTATCATGTTTCAATACACTAGTAGTTTCAGTGTGGATCCCCTGAGAGGACCATTATTGACTATTGTATTTGTGATTGATATTGTGAACTGTATATTGAACATGAATTGATATTTTGTTAATGTTTTTGCTATATATATATGGTTGTACTATGTTGTAGGTGCTTGTGTATATTTCATTTATTAAAATAGTCATGTGATCATACCAGTACATTGATATTATGTGTACTGATACTACACTTGTCTTTTATTTGTTAAGTATAGGATATCTTTAGGCAACTGTTGACAGGCCTTAGCTGGGAGACTAGTAAAAGTTGGAATTAAATCGTACGCCAACTCATTTACCTCTTAGTCCAATTGTTTTCAAACTTAGTCCCTTTAGATTATTGTTATGATTTTGAGGTTGCATCCTCTTATGTTTAATATTTAAATAGAGTTTTGGTATATTGACTCTTACGTTCTAGAGAGTTATTCTTCCACACTATCTAAATTTTATTTAAACTTATGGTAACTCAACGTTTGACCTATAATTTTACAGGTCTCCATATCTTAAATGAATATTTTATTTTAATTGCTTAGTTAGATTATAGTAATAGTTCTCTCACCAGAAACATAGCGTGAGTGCTACTCATGATCTGTTTCAAGTTCATGACAATGATTCATCTCAAAGAAGGTAAATTATGTGTTTGAGCTTAACGACTTCACAAAAACATGTCATAGCATGTTATTGTCGTTGCAAAAAAAAAATTGCAACAACAACATGTCATAGTTATTCATACTTTTGCCATTTGATTATATTAGATTCGTATTTTCTTAGATTGAATAATCCTAAAAGTCGTAGAAAACCAAATTTATTTTAGGTTAAATAGAATGAAATAAATCAAAATCAAATAATATAAAAATTAAATCGAATAAACAAACACCCCCTCCCTCACCCCACCCTTAGATCCAACATTGGGCTTTTTACAAAAATGTATAGTTACCAAAACAAATCAACTAAAACAACCGGAAGTATATAACGTATTGATTTAGAATAAATTGTGTATACATTGTATATATGTATTGTATTACTACATATCAGAAAAGTATATATGACCACATACATTCTCATTAACTCAATTTTCTTTTAAATATCCCAAATTTTAGATATGAATTTCTTTTGATATATTATTCACTCAAAATGATTCATATTTGCGGCAGAACAAATTTAAAACTTGAGTTTTAAAAACGTCAATGGTACTAAATTAAAGAGTTTGTTTAAAGAGTATTTCAACATTAGTGAAATATTGAAATGAGAAAGTATCAAATGGCTAATTACGTAATAATCGATAATTCGACTATTTCAAATCTTAAACGGGATAATTACAGTATATGGCCATTTGTCCAAAGTAATTATAAAAAAAATGGTCATTTACTTTATAGGCATGTATAGTCAATGTATATTTCATGTATAGTCTAGTTATATTCAGTTTTTGAGTGTATCATAATGTCTATTCAGTGTATAGCTCATGTATAAGTAATCTATATATGATATAGTCAGTGTATATTTTCTATGACTTTTGACAAGCTACATTGTATAGACATTGTATATTACTTATGAATGTTGACTATTTTTTATGTAAAGTAATTAATTAGTTTATTATATATATTTAAAATTATCCCTAAAAAATTGATCAAATGATAACTTTACTAATTTTTCCTTCAACTTTAATGCTAAATCAATCAAGAATTTTCCCATTAGGAATCCAAGTAAAGCCCACTTATGATAGGCCTATAAATAACTGACTCACATCTCATTCAAAAAATTACATAGGGCGCCTTTCAAATTTAGCGGTCTTGATTTTTTATCGCCCATAAGAGAAGGTTTATAAAAATATCCTTCCTCTCACTTTAAGTTGAATCAAAGTAAATTTTTATATCCCTTTAGACTAAATATTGCCTCTAAAGCAAAAGTTATGAAGTATCTTATGAAATTTCAAATCACATATATTTAAAAAAATAAATATGAAAAAGTTATCTTGAACCTTGACACTTGAATTTAGGGATCATTTTATTTAAAAAAAGTATAAAATATATAAAATAAATATTATTTTCAACTCCATAATTAAAAGAAAAAATAAAGATAAGAAAAAAAATGAGAAATAGAAAGAAAGAAAACAATAGAAGAAAAAAAAATCAACTGTTCATTTAATAAAAATTTATGAGTCAAAATATTTTTACCTTCGACCTTATTTTGCTTAACAAAAATTTGGAGAATTTTTGTTTTGCCCAACATAAGTCTTATAGGAATTAGATTATCTGACATAAGTTGTATATGTAGTATTTAGAGCCCATTTGACTTAGTTTAAAAGTTGATCAAATTTGCTTTTAATTTTTTTTAGTTTATAAAAATATTTGATAATTTTTAAAATAGCTTTAAAAAGTTAAAATTTACTTTAAATAAGTTAAAAGCAGTACCCTTTTAATTTTTTATATTTTAGCTTAAAAATTGTTATAGTTTGCCCAAAAAATATCTTTTTACTCTAGATATTTTTTTTCATATTTTCAAAAATATCCTTAACTAAGTAATCCTAACTACTTGCTCCCTTCTCATTATTTCAATTCAAACTACAGCTCAACACTCTTTTCGTTGTGCTCTCTCTTGACAAAGCTTGAGTTCTCTTCCTCCGTTGCCATTAATGTAAATTTCATTATTTCTTTTAATTTTTTCTTAATTTTTACTGCAAAATTGTTACTAGTCCAACTCTTCTTTTTGTTTAAAGAATTGGCTACTGCAAAAAATTCATCTTAATTGTGTATATAAAAATTACTTAAATAATAAGTTTATATTAATATTGAATTAAAATATAAATTTATTTTACTTTATTTTATTCTTTAGAAAGTAAAATCTTAAAGTAATCAATTTTTATAATGTTAATAACTTGAAGGGTATTTCAGACATTTTTAATTAAAAAATATGCTTAACAATACTTATGTGCCAAACACATCAACAACTTTTTTTCAGTTACAACACTTTTATTCAAACACATAACTGCTTATTTTTCAAATAGATTTCAGCACTTTAAAAAGTGTTTGTAAAGTACTTTTTAAAAGTTATTTTTTTTATTAAGCCAAACGGGCTCTTAATTTACTCAGCATAAATTAAAGAACTTTTCCTTCTCTTGATATAAATTTTATAGGAATTAAATTATGTTTTACGGTATAATTTGTGAAGTTAAAATACTCTGTAAGAATTGAATTTATTAGATACAAACAAGATATTCTAATATATCAAAAAATGCTTTTTGATATTGAGATTGATTGTCATTTTATAATTAAAAATAAATAAAAATTACAGAAATACATAACTAATTTTTTCTTACTCATGTTTCTTCTTCTACCCTTGATTAGGGCTCATATATTTCTTCGTTCAATATAATTTAATTTTAAATATGAAAAATTATAGTTCAGATAGTTCTATAAACACCTGAAAATTTAAATATAAAATTATTAAAATAGGCATAATTTAGAAAGGTTTTAATATATTATCCCTATGTCGCCACAACATGTGAATTTTTGTGGAGTTGAATTCAAAAAATAGTAAAGAGCCATAGCATAAAATAAAATAAAGATATTAATGAGACGCTCTTCATTTTCCAGAGTAATGCGAACATGGCATGTATCGTTAAATTTAGTACTCCATTATATTATTGAAAAAGTATCAAAAATATCTTTAAACTATGAAATGAATAAAAATATTTTTTATTTATAATTTGGTCTAAAAATATTTTTGATATTGATATTTTGATCCAAAAATAATTTTATTATCACTAAATGGCTTAGAAATGTCCTGCTTTAAATACATAAATTATTTTTTCTCTTTTTAAACATATTATGTTCCTAATAAAAATATTATTTTTAAATAATTCTTATTTTGTTTCTTTTAAAATCGCTTTAACTAATAAAAAAATAAAAAATAAATTTTTTTCTTAATCTCATTTTATCAATTAAAATAGAATATCGTGTTACCACTAATTATCATGTCTACTATGTTGCTAGCAAAGAGCATTATAAAAAAGGAATTATTTATTAAGCACTATATGGAATAAATTTATGCAAGATTATGTGTCACCATGAATAATTTAGAGAATCGTTCTTGACAACGAGCAACAACTTGGCAAGTACGAGTACTTGCAAGACTGAATATTTTATAAAGACTTCGCCACCGTGTTAGCATGGATCCGATA
>DF357701.1:0-18738 GCA_000787875.1 Solanum virginianum | reverse complement strand
ATCGTAACTGCCTTCTTGAGCAGCTTTTGATTGTTCTGTCTACTTCAACTGCCTGGTTTTTTTCTTTTATTATATGAGACCAATAAAAAATATTTTGTGGACTTTTTAATTTAATCTTTTCAAGGCAGCTGCGTATTGACGTGTTTGCTTAAATTATTTCATAATATTTCTTTAACTGTTTCAATTATAATTTTATAATAATTTTTGAAATATAGATAAAAAATTACTGATGTTACAGAAATCGAGACTAAAAAATAATTTATATTGCAACTTCTGGTGAGCCAACAAAAATTAATTTATGGACTTTTTAATCTAATTTTTTCAAGACAGCTGTGTAGAACATGTCTGCTTCAACGACTTTATAATATTTCATTAGCTGTTTCAATTATAGTTTTATGATATCTTCTAAAATATATATAGGAAAAATCTATCGATGTCACATAAATTGAGACTAAAAAAAATTTATAT
Source organism: Solanum virginianum (assembly GCA_000787875.1). Classification (NCBI taxonomy): domain Eukaryota; kingdom Viridiplantae; phylum Streptophyta; class Magnoliopsida; order Solanales; family Solanaceae; genus Solanum; species Solanum virginianum. Next base: position 18,270 of record DF357701.1, on the reverse strand, counting down.
TGTGGCTTTCGGTGAGCCAACAAAAAATAATTTATGGGCTTTTTAGTTTAATCTTTTCAAAACAGTTGTGTATTGTCGTATCTGCTTCAACGATTTCATAATATTTCTTTAGCTGATTCAATTATAATTTTATAATATATTCAAAAATATATAGAAAAAATCTATCGATATTCTATAAATTGAGGTTAAAAAATAATTTATATTTGACACGGGCCTTTGCCACTAGTATATAAATGTAAAAATAAGAGTAGTGGCATTTTGTAATTTAGCTCACCCTAGGAGGCTAATTCTGTAATAGCATCGTCGGACGTGAGATGAGAATTTAAATACGATTAATGGGCATTTCGATTCCGGAGATTCTATTAACGTTTCAAAAAGACCAGTGGCTGAACTTCCAATGGAGGTGTGATATACGAAGAGCAGCACAAGCTCTCATAGCGAATTAGTACTGACCAATTATCTTCTTTAATATACACACAGTAAATATAGAGAGGTTAGGGCTTTAAGCTAAATCTCTAACAAAACTGCAGTGGAAAGAATTCTGGAGCTATCAGGTAAATTGTTTTTGTTGATTATTGAGTTTTGATTGACTTTTCGTTATGGGTTTTTGTGTTTAGATTTTGGGTTAATCGTATTTCGTGATTGCTAATTTATTTTTTTGATTCTTCTTGTTTTCGTGCTGATAGATCTGAAGAAAAACTGAAGAGTGAAGTGGTAATCGTTGATAAGTGGAAGGATTGTTTGGATTCAGTGAACTGTATTTTGATGTGCTCGTATTCTGGTGGTTGTGGAAAAGATCTATGATTTCTGCGCTTTTATAAACCTCCAAACAGACCCTTTTTTACTGGATTCGAGATTTAGACTTGTGTACTTGTTAGATCTTCAGTTTTTTTTTTGGGATTTAAGTAGTCAGTTGAATCAGTTATTTTTTAATTTAGAAATGGAGACACTTGTTGTGGCTGCTCAGCATAAGAATCACTACCACGATAGAAGTAAGGGTCAAGCCCCTATTCGATTTGGGTCCTTTGGGTCACCTCCTTCTGTAGGTTTCAAAGAGATAAATTGCCGGGCTTTTGAATCAGGTGCCGGTATACTTCCTACCCCGTTAAGGGCATCACCCAAACCAGTCACTAGAAAGGCTTGTTCCCCCTCATTTTGTTCCAGAACACCCTCACCTCCATCATCAATCCTTGGTAGTTCTCGCTCTGAAGGCCAAAAGAAGTCGAAAAAATCGGCCCCTAGTAGTGCGATTTCAATACCAGTTGACATCAAAGTGGGTGCTGATTCGAGAAAGGAGGGGTATTTGAATGATGAATTTGCTTATTCTGAACTCTGGGCTGGTCCAGCATATTCAAACTCACCTCCACCTAGTTCTTTGCCAATCCCAAAATTTTCTGTTAAGCCTAAAAGGACGGTTTCTCTTGACCTGCCTACTTCACCATCTGATATTGATTTGCCTCCCTTTGCTAAATCTGCACCTGCATCCCCGACACGAGAGCGCAGCCCATCTCCAGGAGGTTTATCTGACAGTACTGACTCTGCAACACAGACTCTCCGTCGCATTCTCAATCTTGAAATTATGGATTGATGAATGTTTGGGGAGGGGGGGCTAGTAAAGAAGAATAAATAAGGCAGTTATCTAGTTTGCGAGTATCTTTGTAGTAGATTGTATATAGGTGAATAAATCAGTCTTTAGCTTGACGTGGTTATAGTTGTTTAGCTTTTGTTGTTGTGGAGAGCAGCTTTGTTCAATGGTGGAAGAGCTACAATAGTTGTTATAGTTGGTTAAGGTTATAAGAGATGAAGAATGGCAGGTTGATCAACATTTCCTGGTAGATTCAAAGTTGATTAGTCTTATGTGCAGACGTGGATAAATTCAGTAGTGGTGCAACTACATGGAGGTGTGTTCTAGAGGAGGTTAATGGAAGAAAGAAACTATTGCAGTATTTGGTATATTGGCAGTTCTTTGCTGAGTCTGTAGGATTGGTTGCTCAAAGATCTTGATTATACTCTTCTTAATAGGTTGTTTTCCTCTTTTGTCTCTTCATAGTCAGTTAGCTTTTGCGTTTGTCAAACATATTGTACATATACTAGAGCTCCGATCAGATTAGGTGGACAGCTATCTTTCAGACTTTTGTTTTATACACTGATCAAATTCTTGGCCCTCTGATCTCGAATTTAGGATCCTTTTCTCTATTTCCTTGCAATTCAATATCAAAACCTCTACTGTATAGAGTATTAGGTACCTCTTACTCACAAATCCGTGATGCCTGAATTGGCTGATCAGCGTTCATTTCACCTGTGTTCTGGTTTTTTGTTTTCGTTGAATAGGATCTAACTCATACTTTTATCCTCTCAAAGTTGTTTTCCCCTTCACCATTTTCTGTTTTTTGGAATGAAAATTGGTAAGTGGGACGTAAATGTTAGTTCTATCTTTTTCTGCTCCTGCTCTTAGGTAAGTTGCCTATTGAGCATTCCCTCCTATGAGTCTAATTAGTTCCTCCCAGGTGGTTGTTCCGCTTATTTTTCTGCTAAAAGTTTCATTTTGCCTCTGGAGATTGTTGATCATACCTGGCTGTTGACAAGGTAAACCATTTCTCTTTTCTAAAGGGATTTCCTTGTTCTTTTCAAGAATAATCTGTAGTTCTGTATCTAACTCATGTTCTGTGTCTTGCTAATAAATTTCGGTTGCTGTTTTGTGTACAGGACCTCGTTTGGAGTTGAAGAAAGATTGTTGAAGAGGCTGTTCTCCATGTTTTCTAGTTGGTACCATTCTGTGTGATTTTGTATTCTCTTATTACTTGCAAAACTGATACTATGCCATGATTATCTAGATATGTTTTGTTTTGATCTTCGTTCCGTGAAGTCTGCTTTTGCCTTTGTATAAAGGAGACAGTAGTAGTTGCTTTGTTATTTGCATTACCAGATTGTACCTTTCCTGGATGTAGTTATATATCCCTAAGTTTTGTTTCACCTGTTGCCTTTGATTTTGAGAAAAGGACAGAACATGTTGCAATTTACCATTTTATTAGTCAATTAGCTGTGGTGGAGCTGTATAAACATTTTTTTATACAAAATTTTTGACCAAATAAATTTCATGGTCAAACATATAAAGATATTTTTTGAAAAAAATCTATGATAAAACACCAACTCAAAATTGATTCGAAGAGGTTAGAATGCTTTATTAATGGGAATTGTTTATCCATTTCACTTTTAACTAGAAAAGTGTCCCACTAAGAATTGAGATGTCAATTTTTTAGCATCAACATACATAAATGAATTTCCTGGTTATATTTTACATGTTCAACTTGAGAACATGATCAAAATGGCCCTTAATACATTACAGAAAGTGTTCATTTTGATTTTTTATTTTAAATTAAATCTAATAAATATGTCCAAAAAAAAAAAGTGTCATATTTAACATTGAGTTCCATAAATGACTTAACATTGTTATCTTCTTTGTTAGTTTCAAAGGAGTTCCATAACTACCATTATTTCCTTTAATTTTTTTTAATAAAATTCATTATTTTCTCTCTTTTTTTAAAAAAATATTAGCAATATTTAGCTGTTATTAACTCCTTATGATGTTATATTTGACAGTTTGCTCAAAGCTTTAAAAATTAAATAAGTCCAAAATAATAACTTGATTAAATTTGATACAAAAATTTCCCTAATTGTTCATGATAATGTGAGATCATCTAATAGAGAACACCATAAAATATGACCTCCAGTAAGATAAGACATCAAAAGCTTAGCTAAGTGATTTCCTCAAAAGCTACTATCTTATGCACACATGAATTTCACTATGTGTGATTTAGAACTTGAAAGATAAAATAATATTTTATTTTGAAGCTAAAAAAAAGATTATAATGGTATAATTTATAAGCCATATGAAGTTTATCGTTAAATATAATACATATATTTTTTAACAAATTTGATAAATTTAGAGTGAAAGACCACAATAAACCTCAAGGATCATTTTTATCATGTGTGATATATTAAGAATTAAAATGAAGCAAAAGCGTTCAACGAAAATTATTTAAAAATTATTTTGATCTAAAAATATTTAAAATAAGCCAATCACCTAATCATTTTGTGTGTTCGGACTAGAGTTGATTACAAAACATTTTTAAGCTGGTTGGGATCTATTTCGGCGAAACGACGTAATTAATTGTTAATTTTTTGATTTGATGGGAGAGAAATGGATTATAATAATTTGTAATGGTCAATCGACACGTCAAAAAGATGAAAAATCCAAAAAGATATTGTCATCACCTAACAATTTCTTTAATAGTAGGAGATTAGAAATCAATGCATTCTTTTCTTCCTTATCCAAAATCTTCAATCTCATTGTTGACAGGTTAATGCAAGAAAAAGTATTTTTTTTCCCTCAAAACATTGTGCATTTTAAAATAAGTTATAAATAGTTATTTGAGATATAGTAGTACTTTTACAAACCAATTACATATAACAAACCTATGGAAGGACTCCTTTCCTCCTGAAAACAAACGGCAGTTAAGAGTAGGATAATTAATATTTTTAGGTGCGATGGATAATAAAAATATAATTTTGTGATAAATTTTTAATATCTTTAACTCTTTTTTTATTATAAAGTTGGAAGAATTTGTTTCAGCATTAATAATTAATATGAAGATAAATGATTTTTTATTTTTGGATGCAGTAATAGTCTGAGCTAGTTTATTTTTGGATAAAATACTTTAAAGTAACAAAAATACCCCTCAAACTCTTTTATACATCACTTTTCATATCCCGTGCAATTTTCAGAAAAAGGTCAAATATAATTCTGTACTATCAAAAATATTTTAAATATGTCCCTCATTATATTTTTCAATTCAAATATATTTTTACTTGTTATATTTTAGATTTAAATATACCCTTTTATTATACTTTGACATAAATTTATTCTTAATTATAATAGAAAAATATATGTCAATTTTAAAATCAAATGACCCATTCCAATTTTAAATACCTACTTTCTTTAGAAATCCACTTGCTTAACTAGGGCCGTGTGTTATAGAAGTGTCACGTAACATTGCTTTGTCAAAAAAATTTATTAAATATGCTATATAGTCAAAAGGAAATTAAAAAACCAGTGATAAAAGATATATAACATAAGGTGATACTCTTTGGAACAAAGTGGTTTGGTGATAGAAATTCATAGGTTAGGACATTAGGTTGTGAGTTTAAACCCTTCCAGCCTCATTTCTTTTATACTTTTTTTCCATTGACCTTCGTTTTGATACATTTTAATTTTTTTTTCCATTGACTTTCATTTTGATACACTTTTAAAATGTTTTTTTCATTGCTCTTCTTTGATTATGAATAAAAAGTTCTTTGTGATCATTTGGTGTTTTCAATAAAAAATATTTAGTACTATTATTTTCCATAAAGTTATTTTGAATACATTTTAAAAAAAACTAATCTAAAAAAGTTATATATATTGCTTATGAATTGTTTCTCCTTTTAAAAGATGACACCACTGACGAAAAATTTTGCGTACGTTGGATCATGTATAAAATTAAGCTATGATTAAATGTACAAAGCTTTGGTAAATGGTTTCTGCAAGGCTGAATTAATGCAAGAAGCTGAAGTTTTGATTAATGAGATGCAAAGGAAGGGATTGATCGTGTTAAATAGCTCGATTTCTAAAGAAATTGAGTATTTAAAATTGATGATAGATCATTTGATTCTATGGTTAATACGTGTTTGTCTATTAAAATTAAGAGCAAATTTATGTCAAAACATAATACTAGATCAATAATTAATTTCATCATAATTTATTTTCAAATCGAACGCCCTAAAGGCCTTAGGGGCCATTTTGTGAGATAAAGAAGAGAAAATAGTCTCGGAATAAATTTTTAGTGCTTCTTTATTTTTGTTTAGTTATAAAGTATGAGGTAACTTGTTTCACGATTAATAAATAATATTGAGATAAATTATTTTTTCTCTTCGTGAAATAATAATAATGCCAGGATAGTTTATTTTGGGATAAAAGAATTAAATGGCAAAAGTGTCCTTCAAGCCCTTTTTATCGTCATTTTGTGTTAGTATCTGCAATTTTAGCCAGTTTTAATTGTTGGTTGAGTGTAGATATTGCTACAGTTTTGGAGGAGCTAATGCTGCAAATTTTCTTACTTGTGATAAGTGTTTTAGCCCAGTTTTGTTGGTTCTTTAATGCAGTTTTTGCTACTGGTTTGATGCATTTTGGTCAATTTTTTGCTACTAACTTGATGCAGTTTTTGATGGAGTTTGGGTCCAATTTTTTTGTGATTATTTTGATGTAAGTTTTGTCCATTTAGGCTGTAGTTTTGATGTAGTTTTTGTTGGAAATTCTTACGGAAAATACTTTATCTTCACAAACACGAACATCTTCACGAACATGAATACTTTATCACGAAAATTTGTAGGAAATTCACGTAGCTTGAGACATGTCAAAAGACATTGTCCTCAAGGATATTTTACCCGATATGAATGTATCCCCCAAGATTTTAACAAGTTCTTCTAGTATAAAACTAGGAGCCAGAATCTAACAAAGATTAAAGAAGAAAACTCAGCACATCAATAGAATATAAGTAATTAACTTTTTGTTCCTTTCTATCCCTCCAAAAGAAAAGGAGTTGGAATTTATATATATAAGAGAATTAACAAAAAATTGTTGGCTCCAACATAGCCAACCAACGGTAATTTTATATCCATAATGACTCCTTTTAATTGAGAAATTAATAGAGAAAATATGATTATAAATATTATGACAAATGAATAAGATATGTAACGGTTCAACCATTATGAATATTAAGAACTATAAAGTGACTAATTAAGGATCTATTCAATTAGAAAAATAAAATTCTTTTGAATGATGGTCAAAGAATAAATATAGACACTTAATATGAATACTTTCTTTTGAGATATCAAATTATTTTTCTAACATTTTTTGCTCCAATTTTGATTTATTTGAATTAATCTAGGCTTTTGCTTAAGATAGTGAAGAGGAGAGGCTTTCCACCAGCCTGTTTTGAATTTTGATTCACGTGGAATGTTAAAACAATAGAGATTCATTTGATTTGGTTTTTAGAAGTGAATAAATTAAGCTTTGCAATAAATATATAAAATTTAAAAAGATGGAAGTTGTTTTTGTAAATTAACAACTTATCCTTAGAACGTATCCAATGTTTATTAATTTAAATACAACAAAACAAACAATTAATTAAAAATAATATCAATAACAGCAACAACAGCAACAACAACAACATACTCAGTGAAATTCTACAAGTGGGGTCTTAAGAGGGTAAAATGTACGCGGACCTTACCACTACCTCATAGAGGTAGAAACTGTTTCCTAAGAACCCTCGTCTCAATTAAAAATAATACCAAAACAACTAATTTCATCATAACTTAAGTTCCAACCAAACAACTCAAATAGTTTATTTATGTGGAAAAAATTGTGATTTGTGAATGTTTTTAAGTTTTAAAAAATTGTTTTTCATCTATAATTTAGGCTAAAAGTTTTTAACCCTAGGAGGGTAGGAGTATTTTTGTCAATATGTATCATAAAATTCGACTATTCCATTGTCTCCAAGACACATTTTATAATCAGTTTGAACTATTGATTCATATTTATAGAGTTTCAGATGAGTTTCAAGGGTTAAAAAAGTGTTTTAAGGGTGCTAATGCAAGTTGAGTGAAGTCAATGCGTGATCAATGTGGGAACATGCAATCAACAATCTTTTTTTTTCTTTTTGGCTGAAACATCCCTTATTTTGGGATTTCTTCTTCATTTTTATTATGTCACCATTTTCAACACCTTGAGAGCTTGAGAGGGAGATTATGTGACAGAGTTCTTTCAGCAATTCGTGTGATAAGTCTCTAACTCAATTCTAAATCATTTTTGTATCGATCCAAAAATAAGTGTGATGACACTCACTTAACCCATCAAGGCAAATCAGCCTAACTTGTTCAATTCAATACATAATACTAAAAACGAAGAGATAAAGTCTAAAAGATAGGACAAGCACTAGATAATCAAGTCTATAAACTATCCCAAGACTGATGTCACATGTACAAGGCCCCTAAATAGTAATAATACTCAAAAAATAATACAAGTCACCATGTCTAGTCCTCAAATAGAGCATAACATAATAAGAAATCCTTGAGGGTCTGTGTCATGCTACGGGAGGGGTACCCTAGACGTGACTGACACTCGAAGATTATTGCTAGCCCCCAAACGGACTACTCAGTCTCTTTGCCATCGTTCAGTCAATTTATCAGCGAAATAGAAATGATATAATGATAATAAATGTTTTCCTATCTGTGGGCTCATACTATCAATCATCAGTCTATCATAAGGAAATGGAATAGATAACGAAAATCTCAAATGTAAAATGAAAGAAAGAGGGAAAAGAACCCCCGACATCAACGTCAACATCTATATCTATGAAACCTCTATACTATAGCCTGAAACGGTACCATGACAGACCACATCGGAGTTCTATCATCATGAAACCTATCTAGGAGTTTCTATAACCAATAATCCCTACTTAAGAGATGTTATTGCCACATCTGTCCAGTACCTTGCTGGGGTAAAGGACGAGTCTGTCAGTGGATCAAAAAGTTTGTCAAGTCCCCTTTTGGGACAAAGGAAACATCCGCTTTCATGGTCCAATCCTCTCCTATACTGGCCATGTAGTTAATGGCTTCAAGTGGGACTCACTCTTACCCATTTCGGTGCTAATACTCCTCACAGGACTTAACATGCTCATAACTCCATCAATCCATCAAGAACTCTCATCACCTAACCTCTACTGGCAAGATTATCTATCCGATCTAAGGGAATTATACCCATTCAACTCTATCAATAATAATTTCAGCTATCACAGTCATCAACACACTTACCTTAGGACCCAGACTCAGTCAAGCATCACTTTCAGACATTCAAGGCTCTAGACATCCCCCTAAGTTCATTATTCAAGTCTTTACAGAGAGTACTTTTAAGGATCAAGTCACAATCACATAGTAATGAAAATATTCAGTAAAAGTTAAACATGATGATCATCAAACTTGGATGTAAAAATATAGTTTGAAGAGTTAAAACAAGAATTTAAGATACTATCCAAGAATTTAATACTAACATTCAAGGAATTTCAAGAAAACATGATTCAAGATTTTCTAGTATGATTTCCTCATCCTAACTCTATATTCGCACATGGAAGACCAATCCCATGCTTTTGGGTAGCCTTTACATACCTGAGAATGAAGATTTCTTCAAAAAAATTGAAAGATTCTTGGAACCCTTACTCTTTCTCTTCTCTTCTTCTCTCTGACTTAGCGTAAAAATCTTGTAAAAAATGGGTTTAAAACCCTTTTCGTACAAATATATGTTTAAAAACTGACCTGGGATATAAAAATATATCGGGAAGGGTGAAATTGCCCTTCTCGAATTAAAATAAAAAAACTGCATCCCCATGCACTAGTGCGCGACGCGCACTAGTGCAAAAATGCACTTTTTTATGAATTTTTAATTTTCGTGAATTTCTGAAATAAATGTAAGTGTGGTTTCGCGTCCTCTCTGCGTTACAGAAGGGGTACGGAAACTTCACTATTTTAGGCTCTCTTTGAAAAAATTAATTCGCATTTTTTCGCGATTAAGCAGAGTCAAGACCATTTTCCAACTCATTTTTTCACACTAATCTCAAATTCGGTCTCAGATTCTCCATCAGAGCTTGGGAAGATACATTATGGACACGATAACATTTAGGGGCATTTTAATAATTTTTTTATAGGTGTTACAGTCTGCTAAAGAATCAAGCAGCTACCTCTAAGGGATCCAAAAGCTCGATCCCGTATCTGAAAAATTTAACGAGAGGAATCGAGCTCACAACCTACTAAATTGTAGCAAAGGTTGAGCACCAAACAACATGACACTCAATAAATGGAAACAAAACCTAAAGTAAAGCAATGAAGAACACAACTACTCCTATCCACCGAACCACATACCGTCGAACTACACACCTATACCTAAAATAATCCCAGCACAACACAATATACATATACAAATACATTATAGAATATTTTCCAAAAAGATCCAACTTTTTACCAAAGTCACGTAGCATAATAGTCCTTTAGTACATAAGCAGCCACAATTTCATAACACAATATCCACATAGTCCAGTCTTCACATACAAGGTTTAAGTTATCAACTTATATCTCAGCAATAGATAAAGTTCAAAGCATTCAACACATCACACATAATACATACAACAGCCTCAGGAAAGAATGATGTGAAATGGAGTAAATGCCATAAAATGTAAACAATGCGATGCAGTGTTAAAGTAATCATGAGCATGCCTGTCCTACAATACACATCTGCTGATTGTATCAAAATGAAACTCATAGGGGCCTCACAAGGACTATGTATCTGTGAACATTGCCGATGAAGACCTCAGCGAATGCTCACATGATCGGTAGAAATTCGATCATATCATCCACTGGAATATTACTTCATCACGTCAGCAGAACCCTCAACTAGTCATCTGTATCAGTGAACATTGCCAATAGAATTCTCGGCCAATGCCCACACAACCAGTAAAAACCTCGACATATCAAATCCACATGTTACCTTTCTTACATCTCGGACGTAGTCATCACAAGTATCAATGCACAAGTAACAAGTGAATGCAATGTATAAAGTTTCAATATCATCACAATCTCAACATCAGTATAACTCTATCTGGAACCATTTTCCTTCAATTTTTCATCATCAATGGAACATAAAGCAATACATGTCAACATGGCACAATAATCATTTCATAAGCATAAAGATAGGCAAGATGTCCATATAGATCATAAGCTTAACAATTAAAGCGGGATAATTCCAATACTTCACGAGTATAACAATCCCACAATTACTTCACAAGTCAAGAAATTGACAACATTTACAATTATCCAATTTGAAATCTCATGATTAAAGCCTACAGTAGTGTAATTCTAACCCATTTCATGTTATTAATCACCCAATCACATTCACATAGGATAATACAAGACTCATTCATACTTAACAAAAAGTTAGAAGTCCACTTGTCTTAATAGAAATCTCAATCAAGTCAAATTCACGCCTTTTCCCCTTTCATGGTAATCTAAATCACCATGATCTAGTCAAATATAACATCACAAACACGTTACAAAATTAATAACACTACAAATCAAACAATTCGGATAAAAATAACAAAATGATTCAAAAATCTCATTCCAAAAAAGATTCTCGAAATCTAAAATTTTTTACATAAAAATGATCCTCACGTAATAAGGAATATAATGGTGAAAACTATTTTGAACAAGGAGTTAAAATGGGTTTACAATCACCATTTTTGTATCAAAAACCAATGTCTGAGAAATCTCCAATTTCTTCCATTAAAAACTCAATTTCCATTTTAAAATCAAAATTTAATCAAAGAAAATTAAAAACATAAGTTAGAAAATAATTACCCAATAGTATTGTCTTGACAAACCTTGAAGAATCTCTCTAAAACCATGTTGGAAATATTAAAGATAGTGAAAAATGATAAAACTCGTTACTTTTAAATTAAACACTATTTCAGGCAGTTTAACTCTTCGAGAACGTAGAGGTTAAGACAATCCATATCTCCACGAACGCGAAATCCTCATCCGCGAACATGGAGGTCTAAACACTTGACCTATGCGAACGCAAAAATAAAGTCGTGAGCCCGAAGTGTATACACCAGATATAAGATATCAATAATTGCACACAACACAGAAATTATAGAATAAACCCTTGGAATTCATTATTGGAGCACTCTAAATGACAAAATGAAGGCATTCACACAAGAATGACCTAGAAGATCATTACATACTCATGTCAAACTATAAAAAAATAAGAAAAAGATAGTAAAAGACTAAAATGCCCTCAAACATAATTTAAAAGACATCAAGCATATATGTTATACCAAAAAGCTTACTCATATATTTGTCACTCCCCAAGCCTACACCCTGGACGTGGCCGGCACTCAGAAACCATTACTAGTTCCCAAATGAACCACTTGGCTCAACTCACTTATTCAATTAGCGGAAGATTTGATGAAACAAAAGAAAGTACTCAAGTGGGCATGCAAAATCTTATGTAAATAATTTTATATCTTGTATTAAAATAACTCAATGTTTCCATTGAAATAAATAATGATAGTTTTTCAAAATTGACTCTGAAAGTAAGACAGAGTATACTGTTTTATATCTAACTCAGTCTATGAAGCCTCTATCAACTCATAAGAAGGTGCCAAGAAGGTTCAAGGCTACCTCAAGACAATAAAAAAAAAGGAATGAACTAAAATAAAAGGGTTCCTCCAAAAGTAAGGAGGTCTCACCACTGTCTATGACTGAATAGATCTTCAACGAAGTGCTTGCTAAGGATCTCTAAATCTTGTACCTGCACCATGAAATGATGCAGTGCCGAGTGGCGTAAGTACGTGGAATATACAGTATGTAAGATGGACAAAAAGTATTAAGAACTAGATACTCACTTTAAAATTGAACTTTGAGATAGCTTAATTGACAAAAGTATATAAAAGTGCAACTTAATATAAAGAAATATCGACTTTAATGCATTAATGAACACAACTCAAGATATAAAAATTCTGATACTCAAGTGCTCAGCTCAGAAAATAACTCAACTCAATTAAATATCCAACATAATAAAAAGAAATACTTTAATAAAGAAATAGTAAATCTCAGTGTGTAAAATAATAAACTTTACTTCTTGGGGAGTTTCTCTAACCGACACCATCACTATGAGCTTCATGATGATATAGTGTCTTGCCCATGCTGCCAGAGCCGTCCCATACTTTGCAGGGGTAAGGAATGAAAACTAGGGGAGTGGATCCATCCCAAAACTGGGTCATCTCAGTGGCAAGTGAGGAGTTGTACCTTGGTACAATCCTATCATACGCTGGCTACGTAGTTTATGAGTTAAAGTTATTATTATTACTCTCACTCATATTGGTGCTCAATATACTCCCAAAATTTATTAATTATATGCTCATACTTAAAAGAATATTCTTACTCAAAGTATTACTTTCTTCTCTTAGGACTTAGTCCAACTTAACTTTCTCTAAACTTTTCTCAAAATTGTCTAAATTCATAGGCTTCAAGCTTCACTATTCATAAAATACTTATACTAATATTTTACTTAAGTTTAAAGCAAGATTTTGAACTTCATAAATTTTCGTAGTAACTTAAGGGCTTAATTAATTTAACATTACATCATGAATTATCTCATAAAAATGTTTTCCTTAAAATATAATTCTTTGGACTCAATAAAATACATATATAATATTAGTTTAAATTATTCTTTCATCAACGCATAGAAAAGTCATCATCTTTACTAGAACATGCAAAACCTTTATTCAAAATACTTGTTTAATGATGAAATATCATAAATCTCAATATCAAAAAATATATAGGAAAGCCATGATCACCAACTTAATTATGGTTCATGGGAAAGTATCCATGAATGAAAATTCCAACAATATAAAATATAAAAATAATAACAATCTCAGTGCATAAATATATGTAACTCAATGGAAGAGGAATTAACTCATTTATAATTCAAGACTTAGGGTAAGACTCTACTTGAACTCAATTATGGAGAATTAACATGTGGGGTGGATGGATGAACTCAATCCAATGCTATGAGTAAGCCTTACATACCTGAAAAATTGATACTACCATCGAAGTTTGATGAATACTCATTTTCTTTGAAAAAATCTTCAATCTTGGTAGTTCTTATAAAGTGAAAGAACTTGGAAGGACATTGGTTGAAGGAATTCTCTTTGATTCTTGAATTCTTGACTTAGAATTTTTGGAGTTCTTGATGAAAAACCCAAATTCTTGAAAAGAAGAATCAAGAAATCCTTTCTTGGGATTCTTGAATTCGTCTTCTTGAAACCCTAGGTTATGATTTAAGATTCTATTAAAGATTCATGAATAGATAAAGAAATCTAAGTTGAGTGGCTTGAAATTCATGAAGAATAAGTTACCTTGAGGAGGAATCTTGGAAGCTAATCCTAACTTGATGACTTTCTTGAGGATTTTTGAGCGTTTATGTTTAGGAATGAAGGAGAGGGTTTTTAATTATGAAAACTAACGTTTTATGCATTTTGGGACCTTAAATAGACCCCTAAAGTTTTTAGGATAAAAGTACCCTCAAAATAAAAAGAAAAAAAAGTTATAGCTTATCTGGTAAGGGTCCGCGTCAGGTCAGCGATGCGCTCCGGGTGCGGACCTTCAGACAGCTCTGCACTCCCTTGGTAGTTCTTTTAAAGTGAAAGAACTTGGAAGGACGTTGGTTGAAGGAATTCTCTTTGACAGCTCTGCACTCCTTAACTAAAATGGTCATAACTTTCTAATTCGTACTCTGATTAAGGCAAAATTGGATGTGTTGGAAAACTAATTCAAATATATTCGATGTGATATAGTATAGGTCACCTAATTCATTATACTTTAGGAGATATGGTTATTTAAAGTTGACCCTTCTATCAACTCATACGAAAACTTACTTGCTAGAAATTCTTTGGACTTGGCTTGGTGTAAAAGATCCTTATGACTCTAAATCACATCTAATATACTTTAAATTCTTAGGAATTGATCCTAGCATGTATATACAACCTAAAAGTCACTGGTCCATCTAATTTTTATAAAATCTTACATTAGAACTCAAATGCTAAGAAAGTTTTTAGCTTAACTTCGTACTAGAGGGTTCGTGTGACCTTAGATCATCTCTAATTTTATTCCTACATTAAGAAATTAACTTTAACACTTATACTCAATTAAGAATTATTAACTAAAATCCTATATCATATGAAGGGTGTCTCAGTGTCACAGACTTAGAGCTTCGATAAGACTTCTGTGTGACACTAATAGATTTGCTTACAATTCTTTCATGATCTTGCAAATATTAGTAGGCCTTTAACTCTTAATCACTTAGAGAATGCTAGATTAAGAAGACAAGAGAGCTTTGGAAAGAAGATTTTTCAGAATGGACTACAAGATATTTCTATACAATTCTAGAATCTTCTAGGATCCTCCTTCAAGCTCCACACATGTCTAGAATCTTTCACACATCTCTAGAGAGTTCCACGCATCTCTAGAGTCTTCCACACATCTCTAGAGAATTCCACACTTTTTTATAGTCTTCCGAGGAACTTCAAAAGCTATCCACAATATTCTAGAGTCTTCCAGAAACCTCTCTAAGACTCTAGTTTCTTCTCCTTGACTCTAGATTCTTCCTTATTTTTAAGAACAAGTGGCGAGCTATCACATCAGCCTCAGCAAATAAAAAAACTTTGGGGTGTTATATTATCTCCTCCTTGGGATCATCCATCCTCGAATGATGAGTAAAGGTAGATATTAAGGAACGAATAACAATGACAACTCTTCTCAAAACTCACTCAATCAATCAAACTCTCGACTCATCAACCATCACTCCTCTGCTATCATCAACACTTCCATCAAGGTTAGAAAGCAGGATCACTCAAAGGTCTACTCTGTTTCATCACCTCATCATCTCTCCCTTAGCTCAAAGGTCGTCTCTCTAAGTTTGTGAATCAATTCACCTTTCTAAGCTATACGTACATATCTCCATATGGTCAGGGAATCACTATCCACAATAATATCTTAAGCTCTTCTGTTATACTATAGTCACATATATAAAATAGCCTCTAAGACTCTCTTTGAAAATACCACCCTTAGCATTCCCCTGTCTCTATGGAAATCTTCCTATATTTGCTACTCTTATTGGCGTACATAATCACTTTTCACAACTCTTATAATCTAACCTCTTCTTTTTACCTGCAAACACTCAACTTTGGTGCTCCTATAAACTCATTTGTATAAGACTTAGACTATTATGGAGAACTCCTAATCGTCTATCCATAAGCCCTGATCGACTCATTTACTAGGGATGACAAAGAATGCCTATATATCAACCTACTCCACGTTGACAACTCAAAAATACTATCTAAATTTTTATAGCAGTCATAACTTAGAGCTGCACATATCTTTACACAATCATGGGTACACATCTCAAGCTTCTTCTTATCTATTGAGCTATCCTCATTTTACAAGTCTTACCTAAGGGGCACTTGTATCTTGCCCATAACATCACTTTCCTTACAATTTAGCATCTTCATACACTATGGCAAGCCTCTTAAAGAAAATCTCCAACTAAGACTATCATTCTCACGATACCATCTCCTCTTTCACACTACTCCTCAAAATTCAAGCTTAGGGTCTAGTACTAACACGTGCATCTATCACATACCTCTCTAACATCATACCAACTTACAACTAATAGGTAAAAACTTAGGGAACATAAGCCCACTAAAATCTCACAGTGAATATTCAATAGACAGCTCCCTTCTTTACAACTCAATACACTCTCCTATTCATTATACCTCTTTATCCGCTAAAATGTCATAGCTAATATTCAATCAACAGATCCCTTCCTTACAACTCAATACACCCACCTATTTATTATGCCTTCTTATCTGACTAAGCTCATAACTCGATGAATCTCATGAACTCTCACTTAAAAATCATAAGCCTAATTTAGATCTATCACATTGGAAACACTCTTTTCCCTATTCAACTTCTACTTTTCACCTTTTTAGTAAATCTTATGCTTTAATTCAAAACTCATTAAATCATGCCTTATCTCATCAAAATATGTTCCTTAAAATATAACTCTTTGGACTCCCTTTAATAGTATGAATACTATAACACATCAACATAAACTTCCTTCTAGTTTGAGCACCCTCCATTACATTCTAATAATAACTCTTCCTCTATACTTCATCAGGAAAATCATAGGGCACTTACGAGTCTTCTATCAAACTTATGGCAATCGACTCATCACCTCATTACTTACCAAATAGGTACATAACTCTAACTATAAGCCTCAATCAACCATTACTCCTGCTATCTCATCCTTTTCTTTCCATCATCATCCTTCTAACTCTGGGGTGATTCAATTCTACTCAGCGTTTATAAGACCTCATATCTCACTCTTAAGTAGTAGCATTAAACTCTTTTGAGACATAAATTTCTCTCTCATGGGTAATATCGGAGCAAGTTTTGAAAAAAAAAGGTCTAGATACATCTAGAGCTAACTCAAATGCACAATTCATATAATTAATAGTGCACTCTTTCTAGTCAATAAACTTAGCACACTCGTCAGCTTCCCTCAAGCCCGATACAGTCGTTCTACCACTGACTACTCATCACAGAGGAACTCATCGATAAGGGTCTAAATATTACTGTCTCTATCACCTCGTGGATGAGAAATAGTCAAAAGGTTTAGAGCAACGTACGAATCATCATAGATCTCTTAGGAATTAGCTCTAGCGCGTGATTCAGAATTTGAAAGAAGGGAAACCTTTCCTCAATGTCAATAGTCCCTCATTTATAGAAGCGAGACTCTCATAATCATAAATAAAATTCTATAGACACGACTTCATAGACACCCTAGGACACTTGAGTTCTGGGCTTTAATACCAAGTTTGTCACGCCTCGAGCCTACACCCTGGACGTGATCGACACTCAGAAACCATTGCTAGTTCCCAAGCGAACCACTTTGCTCAACTCACTTATTCAATTAGCAGAAGATTTAATGAAACAAAAGAAAGTACTCAAGTGGGCATGCAAATTCTGATGTAAAATAATTTTATATCTTGTATTAAAATAACTCAATATTTTCATTGAAATAAATAATGATAGTTTTTCAAAATTGACTCTGAAAATAAGACAGACTATACTATTCTATATCTAACTCAGTCTATGAAGCCTCTATCAACTCATAAGAAGGTGTCAAGACATGTTCAAGGCTACCTCAAGACAATAAAAAAAAGGGTTCCTCTAAAAGTAAGGAGGTCTCACCACTGTCTGTGATTGAATAGATCTTCAACGAAGTGCTTGCTAAAGATCTCTAAAACTTGTACCTGCATCATGAAATGATGCAGCTCCGAGTGACATCAGTACGTGGAATGTACGGTATGTAAGATGGCCAAAAAGTATTAAGAATTGGATACTCACTTTAAAATTAAACTTTGAGTAGCTTAATTGACAAAAGTATGTCATGCAAGTAAGACGTATGTTTTTGAACTTGTTTAAAAGTGCAACTTGATAGAAAGAAATATCGACTTTAATGCATTAATGAACACAACTCAATATATAAAAATTCTGATACTC
>DF357702.1:45261-139254 GCA_000787875.1 Solanum virginianum | reverse complement strand
ATGTGAGACCGGATAATAGCCTACCTAAACTTGGTGGGGAAGAAGAGGCAAGACTTCATGATAGGCTTAGTATGTGTCATGACCTAGATAGGCTCTAGACTACGATTAACTATTCGACAAGCAACCCATCTCAAGAGTTTTATCCTCTGGTCCACACTCTTAGAAATAACAACCTATCTAATCTACCAAATCTGGTGACCAAACTCCACTGTCGACTCTCGTGCTCTGTATGTAGGACCAAACTGCACATGAGATATGGTCTTTTTTGATATGTTCAGCCATCGGCCTTTCACCAACACTTTTAGTGATCTGGGCTGATCAAGAGGCTTTTTCTTCTTGGGGAGATCCTTAACGCTATGAGTCATGACTCTCTTGTTTCTTGATGTTATTATATGGAAGTTTACCCTTAATCCTATTTTCCTTGTTATGCCTATCTCTTAATGTCATATTTCATTGCCTCCATGATAAAAGATGTGTAATGATATGCTACAAGGCTTATTTAGGGTTCCCCATTCGTCGGCCACATCTAGGTTCTAGGCTTGGGTCATGACAAAGATGGTATTAGAGCACTAGGTTGTTAGGTCCTCGAAGTCCAACACATGATGTCGATGAGAGTTTTATTCATTGTTGTGTTGTGCACCACAACTATGAGTAGAAGGCTATGAGACGTTTTAGGAAATGTTTCCCTTCTTTATGTCCTCTGTTGTTCATGGACCTTTGAAAAGCCTAGCCTTCTTGTCTTATTCTTGGAGCACAACATAGATCATAAAGAAGGGAAATATTTCCTAAAATATCTCATAGCCTCCTACTCAGTTGTGGTGCATAACACAATAATGAATTAAACTTTAATCGACGTGGTGTGTTAGATTCTGAGGACCTAACAACCTAGTGCTCTGATACCATCTTTGCAATGATCCAAGCCTAGTGCTTAGATGTGATTGGCAAATGGGATCTTTGTCGCCTCATTTTTTGACCTCGAATCACCTAAGTTCTTTGTCGCCTAATTTGAAAAAAAAAGAGAAATATTTCATTGTCGAAAAAAAATGATTCCAATCGCCTAAGTTCTAGCATGAATTTGTGTACATGTCTGGCTTTACCTCATTTTGAGTTTAGACCAAATTGTTATTCCTATTTTAGTAAAGTACTATCAGACTACCAGTTTATATGACCCTCCTTATGAGCCGTGGATTGGCTTACGACCTGTAAATGCGCTTTCATGAAAACTGTCTGGCCAGTTTTAAAAGGGGTATTTTTGTCCTTTCCTCACACCTAAAGCCTAATGCAATGTTGTTTGGCCCCTATTATGCCCCTTATCACTATATACAACCCTAATTCACCTCATTCATCCTCATTCCAAAAATACTCTAAGTTTCAAAACTCTCTCAAGCTATCTCAAGGCATTCAAGAGTGAGGGCAAGCTAGGGTTTCAAAATTTTCATTTCCAAATTAGATCTCCTCCACCAAAATTACACCAAGGTATGTGAGTTTGATAGTGGTAACCTTCCTTTCCAGGAGTTCAACCATTTTTTTCTCCAACTACATGAAATTTATAGATCTTTATGGGTATTTTGTGAACTCTTGCATATGATGTTACTATTATGCATTCTATATTGGTTTATTTTTGTGCATTGTCATGAAGTGAAATATCACATGAAATTTAATAACTTTTATGTTTATTGAGGAAGTCTTAACTAGGTTTACTTGATAAGATAAATTTCATGTTCCCATGTCTATATTTTTGAAGACGATGTATATGATTATGATGGATTGATTAAGAATGATTCAAACTAATTATTTTCCATTATGTGTTATGAAATATGATTTATAAACAATAAGAGTTTTACTACAATAGAGGTGGTTTGATTTGAATGACTTTAAAATGAATTGATTTTACACTTCTCTTGTCTTATACTCTTGAATTTCATGATATTAATCATATGTATATATACCCATCATGTTTGACTAAATTTACATGACAACGATTCTTGTGTTGATGAAAGATTATTGCATGAATCACAAGATAAGCTTGTTATGATAAATTATACGCTCCCAATCATATAATAACTTATGAAAAGTTCCTTTGATTTGTAAGCAAAATGTTGAGCCCTTATACTATTTTACCCTATTATGAGTGAATAATATCTACATGAAGGGGTCAAGCATAATAACTACTTTACCCTCATGTACAAACTAAAGCTCACTAGAAGGGGTCAAGCATATTACAATATCTACCCTCATGTGTAATGCAATTCCTACTAGAAGGGTCAAGTTTATGAAATATTTTTACCCTCTAGTATATGGTATATGACCATGTGTAGGGGTCAAGTATATGAATGAGCTACTCTTGCCATGTTATTATGTTCTTACAAGTCATTCAAGTTATGATTAAAATTATGATTATCTTATTTATTATATGGGACTAGACTTAGCACTTGAAGAAGCTTAAGGTAGGGGCTCGACCTAAGGGGTCCTTATATAAAATCTTTGTCTCTTAACTATTTACCACCATAGGTTTATATGATTTTTCCTAAATATGCTTTTACTAGTGGATCCAACTAGTACAAGTTACTCACTCTGTGTGGTCAAGCTTTGTTTATCTTAGCAAGTAAATCAATGCTTTATTTAGTGTGGAGTGAAGATTGGGATTCTATGTAGTAGCTCGCAGGGTCTTATATGTCGGTTAAGTTTTCCTCCTATATATGTATAATATAATATGCAAGTTTGACTACATCCATAGATGTTTTAACTTAAGTATTGATTATACATGTCATATTGAGTTTATGTCTATTGATCATGGTTATGCATCTTGATTACTATGGCTTATGTCCTTTGTTGCATTGCACCCCACATACTTAGTATAATCCAAGTACTAACACATACTTTTTGCCTACATAATCTAACTATGTTGGGACTAGAGCTTCTATTCATCCTTCTCCTTATGGCTTGATGGTTTGTTCGAAGATTGCTATTGGTGAGTCCTCTATTTTGGGGACAATATCCACTTTCCTTTTATGCTTTTGTTAAGACATGTCTATTTTTTATTTGTATCTTTTGTGGGTGAGCACGGGAGATATCTTGGGCCCCGTTCCACTCGTATTAGATCTATTGTTGGATATGGATATTTATGTATTGAGGTTGAATCCTAATATGTTTATGTGATTATGAAAGGTTTCCCTTAGTCCTTAGCCCCTTCTATGTGTTGATGATGAGATGGAAGTCCCAAGTCCCTAAAATATCCCTATAGTGTGAGTCATACTTACCAGCCCCTTAGAACTTATTTGTTATGTGATTCATGCAAATCCTCTTCCCTATAACATCCCTATAGCCTGAGTCCAAAGTCCCATTACCCCTAAGAATTATTTGTAGTTACTTATTGTTTAATTATGCTTTCGCAACCAAGGATGTGGCAATGATACACTAAAGAGGCTTATTGGGCTTGTCATTGGGTTTCCCTATTGTCATGTCACATCTAGGCCCTAGGCTTGGGCTATGATAATGATATCTTATGCATCAAGGCAATTGAATATGCATGAACAAAATTATTTGACTTTTGATCTTGAGTTGTTAGGAATAGTTTTTGCTTTCATATTTTGGAGAGATTATTTATATGGGGTTCATGTTGATGTGTTCACCAATTACAAGAACTTGCAACATATGTTCACCTAAAGGAACCTTAATTTGAGGCAAAGAAGGTGGTTGAGACCTCCTAAAGATTACGATATAAGTGTTCAATATCATCTCGACAAGGCAAATGTTGTAGCCAATGCTCTTGTTAGTCTATACATGAGTAATGTGGTCAATGTTGATGAAGTAAAGAAAGAGCTAGTGAATGATATTCACCTTTTTGCTTGAAAGATATTCATCGTTAACAGTTGTAGTATTTGCTTTGAAAATTTGGAGGCACTTTTTATATGGGGTTCATGTTGGTGTGTTCACTAATCACAAGATCTTGCAATATGTGTTCACCCAAAGAGACCTTCATTTGAGGCAAAGGAGGTGGTTGGAACCTCCTAAAGATTACGATATGAGTGTTTAATATCATCCCAACAAGGCAGATATTGTAGCCAATGCTCTTAGTAGTCTATCCATGACTAATGTGATCGCATGTTGATGAAGGAAATAATGAGCTAGTGAAAGATATTTGTCGTTTGGTTTGATTAGGTGTTAGATCAACTGACTCTAGTAATGGTGGCATTCATGTTCAGAATGGGGCCGAGTTTTCTATAGTTGTTAATGTCAAGGAAAAACAAGACTTGGACCTATCTTTGGTTGAGTTAAAGAAGTTGGTTGCAGAAAAGATGATAGAGGTGTTCTCCAAAGGGGGAGATGGTGTGCTTCGGTATTAAGATTACTTGTTTGTTTTGGATATTGATGGTCTTAGAGAGGTGATCATAAGTGAAACCCATAACTCTCATTAATATATCTAGGATCTACCAAAATGTATCGAGATTTAAGGGAAATGTATTGGTAGTATGGTATGAAGAAAGACATTACCAAGTTTGTGTCTCAATGCCCTTATTGTCAACAAGTGAAGGTAGAACAACAAAGGCCTGGTGGTTTTTCTCAAGACATTGAGATTCCTACTTTGAAGTGGGAGGATGTGAATATGGATTTTAAGGTTTGCTTTCCCCACACTCAAAAGAAATTTGATTCTACTTGGGTTATCATCGATAGGATGAATAAATCAGCTAATTTCCTACTCGTCAAGACTAGGTTCAATGCCGAAGATTATGCAAATGTCTATCATATTGAATCATGACACTTAATTTACTTCTCACTTTTGTAAATCATTTTAAAAAGGGCTTGGCATTAAGGTGAAGTTATGTATCACTTGGCATCCTCAAACTGATGGACAATCCAAGAGGAAAATTCAAACTTTAGAAGACATGTTGAGGGCTTGTGATTTGGGATTCAAGGGTAATTAGGATGATCATTGACTACTTATCGAGTTTGTCTACAAAAATACTTTTCTTGTATTATTGGTTTGGCCCATTTAAGGCTTTGTATGGGAGAAGGTGTAGACCTGTGGTAGGGTGGTTTGAGTTGGAAGAGAGATAGCATTGATTGGCCTGGATTTGTGTTAGAGGCCATAAAAGAGGTAAAGTTGATTAGGGAGAGGTTGAACATGGCTCAAAGTCGCCAAAAGTCTTATTTGGATGTTTGAAAGAGGGAGATTCAATTCCATGTCGGTGATTGAGTGGTTTTGAAGGTTTTTCTATGAACAATGTAATGCGTATCGGTAAGAAGGGCAATTTAAGTCCCCGTTATGTAGGCCTTTATGAGATAGTTAAGTAGATTGGCAAACCAACCTATAGATTGCATTTTCTTTTGGAGATGAGTCCTATTCTCTTAATCTTCCATATGTCAATATTGAGGTAGTTGATTGGTGATCCTAGTTTAATTGTGCCTTTGGAATGTTGATGTCATCCAATTACACCTATTTTTTAGAGGATAAAGGGGTCGTTTTCAAGATATAAAACCTAACTAAGCTTAGGGTCAAACCCAATTGAATCTGTAGACTCAACACCACTTCACCAATAAGCAATTCAAGTAGTTAATCAACTCAATTCCCCAAAGGGGAGGGATTCGCAATAATTAAAAAGAAAGTAAACTAAACTAACTATCACAAGAGACAATCGATAATAGAGAGCAACTACGGTATCGTGTTCCCCATGATTCCTCAACTTAGTATCACCAGATAACCCAATTCTTGTCTAGAATACAGCATGTAGGACGATAATTTAAGTTCACCAAGCCCTTTGTTCAAAGGTGATAGGCGAATTTCACTATGTGACTTTGCCCATCTCAATAGTGTGCAATACTAACTATTACCTATAAGTCCCTGTCAACCTCCCCTTAGCCCATTTTGGTTGATTAGATGAGAACACATCATCGAATCCTATTAATCATTCTTTTTTCCTATTCATTACTACCTTAGTACAGTAAGTAACACTAGGCAAGTACTACTATTGGCCACCACTAAAAAATACGCATAATAAAGAGAATTCATTAATACATGCATATACCCATTCAAAGAATTGTAAATTATTTGGGTTTACTAAGTTAGATTTTCATGGTTACCACAACCCTAGCTGTGGATTTAGCTACTCATACTATGGGTAGATGAAGAAATTATGAATTGAGAAAGCATAATTAAGCACTTAAATAACTGAATTAAAATCAAGCAAATCAAAGACGAATGAGAATCACAAGCTTCAAAATCAAATTAACCTAGAAGTACTATTTATAGAACTTACAATTAAGTCCTAAAAAATAGAAAAACTAGTCAGGGGACTCCATGAAAGCTCTCTACGAATCGTAATGTGATCTATGAGTCATAGTCGGGGTCTTGTAACTAGCTTCTGGGATCTTGGATTGCTCTTCTATGACTTCACTTTTTGTGTCATAGGCTAATGCATGACTCATATTGCTTTCTCGTATACTTTAACTGCATCACCTTGTCTTTCACTGGAAATTTTCACAAACCCATCTATATGACTCGTAGAATGCTCTACCACTAATATAGAAGGCTCATATAGCTGATCTTTAGATATCATCCTTCACTGAAATTTGTCACGAAACTGCCTCTACAACTTGGAGAATGCTCTACAACTCATAGAGGATCTCATAAATAACAAAAAACTAGAAAACTTTTGTAATTTTGCCCCAATCATAGCCAGCCTGCTTTCCTGCAATACTAAACACAAAACGTATAAAAACCATAAATTTCGCATTGAGATCATATAAAATACTAACTTTTAAGTATCAAAAGTGTTGTATTTTGATAGCACATCAACACCCTCAACTTAAAATTGTTCCTTGTCCTCAAGCAATAACTCAATCTATGTAGAAAATAAAGTAACACACAAAACTCAACTCAATGGCACATATCATATCCATCTCAAGCTCAGATACCCACACCGGCTTTTCAAAACAAGATCAGATAGCTATTTAGCAAACCAATGAAAACTGGTGCATTTTACAACAACTATAATAAGCTAGGAGTATCAACAATCCACAATCACTGAACAAGTCAAATGCTAACAATGCAAGGAAAGTACCCTTAGAGAAAGAAGTCTCATATTTGACACTTAATGGTGATTTCATATTTAATCATGGGACCGTCCAAGAACATTCACTCTCACAAAAGATATTCATACATAATGACTAATACCATAGGCTTGGCCCTATGCTCATGACTCAGACCTTCAACTAACTGGACTAGGAATACTTTAGGACTTTCTAGGCTTGTAACGTAGGCTAGGGGTTTTTTGTGTGATATTTTAGGAAAGTGGTGACAAATGGCCCTTCTTGAAACTACGCTTTTCATCATTTTCACCTCTCCAACTATGCTATTTTCACCTTTTTCATTTTTTTAAGTGTCAAGACCCAATCCTAGCCTAGACATGATTAGCGAATGGGGAACTCAAAGGAACCCTAAACAAGCCTCATAGCATATCATTACACATCCTTGGTCGAGGAAGCAATGTAAAATAATGTAAGAAACCTGAATAAGGGGAATTGGTACTATGGGAGACACTCATATTTTAATAGCTTGAATATCATAAGTAAGTCAAACCTCAATCATGATGCATAACTTGCCCAACAACACCTCTAACATAGGGCTTAATGGGTGCCAAGACAAGCAATTAGGCTCACCCTCATAGTAAAAGTATACCAAAAAGAAGGATAGTCTTTAATACATAGCTTAAGAATATAGATATTTCCCTCACACATGAGGACATACTAACTAGCTTGAATGGATACATATAGCCACGTGTAGGAGGATGATGACCAAATAAAGCTCCGATTCCTACATGGTAACATCTTGTAGGCATAGAGTATGCATTAGTACATTTGAATGTACTAAGTATGTAGGATGTAATGCTACAAGAGCTAAGCATCATAATCAAAATGCATAACAAAAGTCAATAGGCATAATATAACAATATTGCATGTATGATCAATTCTTAAGTAAAACATGTTTAAGTAACTCATGCTTATATAGGATAACATATGTTTAGAAAAGACCAAGCTAGTTTTCCAAATGTACAACCCTTTGTTAGGTTAGTGATGATGCCGCCCCATCACGTAGGTGGATGAGTACTAACCCTCATCTAAATTGGTGATAATAGCTCCCCATCACTTAGGTGGATGAGTACTAACCCTCATCTAGGTTAATGACTACTAACCCCTATCTAGGTTAGTGATGATGCTGCCCCATCACTTAGGTGGATAAGTACTAACCCTCATCTAGGTTAATGACTACTAACCCCTATCTAGGTTAGTGATGATGCTGCCCCATCACTTAGGTGGATAAGTACTAACCCTCATCTAGGTTAGTAATGATGCCGCCCCATCATTTGGGTGGATGAGAACTAACCCTTATCTAGGTTAATAAGTACTAACTCCTATCTAGGTTAGTGATGATGCTGTCCCATCAGTAGTTGGAGAAGTACAAACCCTTCACTAGGTTATCCGGGTGCTTAGACTCTCCGGATTGGGCATGGTCGAGTTCTACACTTTACATAGGATTCATCATATGGTCTTATGCAAAACATCTATAGGAATAATCATATACATAAGCGCATTTCATCATCATAACATCATTCATATCATATCTCATGCTTAGGACCTTCAATTCTTCAAGAAACCATAACAAGACATTTTATCAAACACTTTAGGGGTGTGTAGTGGGGGTAAAAGACCATGCAATTTAGAGATGAAATCATGCAATAAAATCTATTGTAAAATCATAAATAAACACCTTGCAACATCTCCAAGACAATCACATCAAAATCCCTCATCAAAACTTATAATAGATCCAAGATAGATAGCTCATAACATAGCAAAATAGTCACAACTTTACATTGCTTTAACATAGTTCATGAACGTGTTCATACTAGTAAACCCATTTGAAACTCAACTTTAAGTCACGTAATTTAGGAAAAAGCAAGCTTGGGTATCATGGGTGGAAGGAACCCATGAAAGAAACCCACATACCTTAGGTCTAGAGTTGCTTGGAATTAAGATTAGGAAGAATGGAGGGTTGAAAATGATCTTTGAATCCAATCTTGTTCTTGGGTATCCTTGAAACTGAATTGGGGATTGAGGGAGGATTTTGAGAGAATTGAGAGTGTATTTGAGATGAGAGTAATGATTTTGAACCTTTTGAAATACTGTTTAGGTCTTTTTGAAGGTTAAGATAGCATTGAAAGTCTAAAAAGGGCATTTGGAGTAATTAAAATATACGGAGACACCATAAGTGAACGGATGGAAAAATTGGCAAAATATCATCTCATTGGAGACTTCACTGGCTGTGTGGCACTCCATGGGTCATGTGGAGTGACTGTGTGAAGTGCCTTAGTGAAAAAAATAGAAGTTGGGAAAACTTGGAAAAAAATTGACATCTTGTCACTTTGACGGACCACTTCACGGGTCGTGTAGTGCCACATGGACCATGTACTGGTTAGTCCCACCTCACTTAGAAACAAAAATGTCTATTCGATGACACATGCTAGGTGACATGGCTTGTACCTCTTCACACGAGCAGTACAAGAGCACACTGCCCGTATGGGTGCCTGCGGGGCTTCACTGCACGGGAGGGTCTCACAAAAATAGTCATAACTCCTTCATCCGATGACAGAATAAGGTTAAACAAAGTGAATTGTGAAGCTAAAGCAAAGGGCTTTCATTTTACATGCTGTGGGACACCTAGTTCTAAATGTGCTAAGAGTTATGCTAGTGTAAAGTTGACCCTTGTATGAAATAACACCCAAAACTCCACTTGGAGGTAAGTCATGAACTCGTTTAGCTACTCAGAGTCTCCCATGAATCTAGTACACCCCCAACCTTAGAAAATGGGGGTTGAAACATAGATATACAAGAGCATAAAGTTACAGGGTGTCATATTAAGCTTTTCCAGGTACTTTCTTCTCATTTTTCAACTTTTTCCTTGTTTTTACACATCATTTTTCTCTTTAGCTCATATCTCAGGCATGTTTCATTTTTCTTGAAATCGATATATGAGTTTTCTTCTTTTTCTCCTCACTTCTAACTCAGATCACCACCTTATTTTTGTACTTTACCCTTACACCGGCCACTCTCAACTTTAACTTTAGCTGTATCGAAGTACATAATATCTGTCCTTCGAACCAGGGCCACTTTTGGTAACCACCCTCAACTTAGGATTTTTGCCTTAGTCAAGGTTCACGATGTCAAGAAAAGACCAGGGCCAAAAGTTTTATCACTAGATAAGGCTAGGCTAATTAGGTGTTTTGGAAGAATTGGTACATGTAAGGCTCAAATATTTGGAACAAGGGATAAATCATTTTTGGGTTGGTTATTTTTAGGCTAAAGTAGACTTATTAAGAACAAAGGCCTAAGATCATTTACTAATCCATTTAATATATAATCCAACTTAGAGTAATTGGGAATATTCTGAATTATCACAAAATGTACGAATCTAGCAAAATAAGCTCACATTCACATAGGACAACATACATTATAAATAAAAGACTCAGATCATGTTTCATATCTCAAATTGCCCTTACTTATCAGAAAAAAATTTCCAAACACTTAAAAATGCATGGTTACCATCTAACTACTAATCAACAATTCTTGGTGGATACCATTTTTCAATACAAAACAAAAAAATATGCTATATGCCACAAGTATTAGCACTATATGCTACACGTATTACCAAAACATCCTAACCGTGTCAGTTCAACAAAAATTAAATATCCACGAGGAAGAAAACACAGGCAAGAAAACCTCGGGATCAAAATTTGGGTAGTTATGGACGATGAGCTACTCAAACTTCACTGAGGCCCATAAATACCCACACCCTATAAAAAAATGTGCATTGTTTCCAATGCACAAAATCAAGCAAAAATAGAATATCTAGGGGTCAAAAAAACATACCTGGGCACCTAAGCACCGGTCTTAGGCTAAGTCTAGTCATCCCCCTCTTACGAGCTAGTCTCCTCAACTATGGTACTCTATCCGGAGTGGTCGGTACCCCTCAACTGATCATGCTTATGAGCTAGCCTCATCTCCACCTCATGCCTTAACTCTTTCAAGGAATGCTCAAGATCCTTCTTCTCTGCCCTTGCACGTACACATCCATACATCGAGTCCTCATCCTTGCAAGGTCTCTTTCTGAGGGAAGATCAGTAGGCTCATCGGGAGCAAATAAGTTAAGCACTGGCATTGGAGATGTCTTCTCTGTCAATGTACCTAGTGTCGCAAGTGATGTTGTCAAGTCAGCCCTCAGCGTCTAGATCTTTGTCTGAAAGGCTAACAAATCTGAAGGTCGGGCCTCGACTAATATCTTCTAAACTCACTCCTCAAAGGCATTGATGTAGGCATCCTCTGTAGAAATAGGCTTCTAGATAGTAGCAATGGTGAATGCCTGGCTCCCCTCCTCTTAGACTGCAATAGCCTTCCAGACTTATGGCCTAATCTACTGAATAAGCTGAGTCAATTGTTACTCAGCATGTGATAGTCTCTAGGCTATAGCCTGAATAGAAATGGCGAACACATAAAACATGCCCACTGTAGTAGTGAGTGATGTAGTGGCCTCTAGTGCATGAGCAGCAATAGTGGACCCCCTCTCATCGATTGCTTGAGGATGCTAGGGTCTCTCCTCAGTAGTTGCCCACTGTAGTAGTGTGTGATGTAGTGGCCTCTAGTGCATGAGCAGCAATAGTGGACCCCCTCTCATCGATTGCTTGAGGATGCTAGGGTCTCTCCTCAGTAGTTTCAATAATAGTAGTAGGAGGGGTAGTCTCCGAACCCTCATGTTTTGACACCAAGGTAAACATCTCTAGCGGAGGAGAAACTTGTGCTCATCAGTGTGCCATAACATTCTTATTAGCCTTTATCAGGCTGAACTCCAAATTATGATGGGCCTCAACTAACCGGTCAAGCTGGTGTAAAATCTCTACCCTAGACTCGACATAAAGTCTGTAGATCAAAACTGGAAATGGGATGGTGGTGGCCCTCTTCAGTGCTGACTCATGTATCTACTCGGCGATGAGTTAGGCCCAATCTATGTCATAGTGATATACTATCAAAATACAACACATTTGATGCTTAAAACTTAGGATTTTATTTGTCCTGAATATGACATTTATGGTTTTTATGTGTTTTTGTGCTTAGTTTTGCAAGAAAGCAGGTTGGCATGATTTTGGGGCAAATTACAAACTTTTCTGATTTTTGGTGATTTACGAGATACTCTACGAGTGTAGAGCATTCTACGAGTCATTCATTGGGTTCTATAAAGATTTCCAATGAAGTTTGATTTCTAAAGTTTTGTCATATGAGACTTCTATACGAGTCGTAGATCACTCTACGAGTCATATAGAGTGATTTTGTGAAGATTTCCAATGAAAGACTAGTTGATGCAGATGAAGTCTATAAGAGTGCAATATGAGTCTTGAGTAATTCTATAACTCATAAAGTGAATCCATAGAAGTGAAGTTTAAGATCTGAAGAGCTGAACACGAGACCCCAATTATGACTTGTAATCAATTTACGATTTGTAAATGTTTGTTATAGCAATTCACCAACCAGTTTTTCTATTTTTTAAGGATTTATTTGTAAATACTATAAATAATAATGTTTAGGTTAATTTTGAGGGGAGTACAATATCAAATATCATTAGAAAGTACTTTTAGAGTTTTGTACTTAGAGAGTCAATATTGGAGGAGAATACAGTTGTGCATTCACTGTATCTACAAATCTTATGATTCGTAATATATTTTTGATTTTCTTTTTCTTCAATTTAATTGGGGAAATGATTAATTATGTTTTCTCAATTCATTATATCTTCAGCTACCCATAGCATGAGTAGCTATATCTATAACTTGGGGTTGTGGGAACCATGAAGCTCTAACCAAATAAACCTGGATAATTTATAATTCTTTGAATGTGTATTTACATGTATTAATCAATTCTCTTCATTTTGCATGTTTTCTAGACGTGGCAAATATTAGAACTTGCCTAGTGTTACCTTCCCAATTCAGGTGGTAATGAATAGGAAAAGAGATTGATTAACCAGATTTGATAATGTCTTCTCATCTAATCAACTGAATTAGACTAAGGGGAGCTTGACTAGGACTATAGGTAATGGTTAGTATTTCAAACTATGGAGATGGAACAAGTCACATAGTGAAATTCATCTTTCACTTTTGACCAAAGGGCTTGGTGAACTTAAATTACCGTCTTACCTGCTATACTCTAGTCTAGAATTAGGTTATTCGAAGGTACTGAGTTGGTGAATCATGGGGAACACAATTCCCAAGTTGCCATCTATTATTGATTATCTCTTACTTTAGTTAGTTTAGTTTGTTTTCATATTGAACATTGCAAAACCCTCTTCGTGGAATTGAGCTGCTAACTACTATAATTGTGTATAGATGAATTTGTTGTGAGTCTTCGTGTTCTCTGTAGGATTCGACCCTAACCTTGGTTAGGTTATATATTTAAGAGTGACTACTTTATCCTCCAATAGAGAAGTGTAACTTGGGTGTGATCAAAGATAATGGTGTCATTGCTGGGGAATACGGCTAGACATGCTTGAATTCACTAGTAATTGTAATTCAAGTGTTAATTATTACTTTCCTTGTACTTTACTTTTATTTTTGTTTTTTTGCAGGGTATACTAGTAGTATATACCCAACACTAGGAGTGAAGGCAATCCCTTAATTCCACTTCATCCATAAATCCAAAGAATTACAAGAGGAATGGCCCAAGAAAATGCTAACATCATGGGTAATGCAGCCTTGAATCAAAATGTTAATGATGATGATCGAAATGACAACCTACCTCCTTTGGAGAATATTTCACAACCTAGGGATTTCAATGACATGCTTATCGATGGAAGCAATATAGGTTAAACCCTATGACCATAAATGTGATTGGGGCTATTGTATTGCCACCACTACCAACTAAGACAAAGTTCACAGTTTCTCGTAGGTTAAAAATGCTACAAAATCATGGATTATTTGTGGGCCTAC
Organism: Solanum virginianum; assembly: GCA_000787875.1. Classification (NCBI taxonomy): domain Eukaryota; kingdom Viridiplantae; phylum Streptophyta; class Magnoliopsida; order Solanales; family Solanaceae; genus Solanum; species Solanum virginianum. Next base: position 125,233 of record DF357702.1, on the reverse strand, counting down.
CATCAGAGAATCCACATAGCCACTTGCACAATGTGACATTTGTATGTAAGAGTGTGATGGGGTGATAGTCTCTAGGCTATAGCCTGAATAGAAATGGCGAACACATAAAACATGCAAGGAACTTCATTTAACCAAACAGGCTCAAAATAAAGGACCAGATCAATTAATTTAAGCTATTTCCTTGTGATTCAATCCTTTATACATAGGAGCAATTCAATAGATACTTGAGGAACACACCAGACCATGAGATTCATAGGAATATCCTTGTGGAAAACTTCTACCGAGCTGTAGATGCCAATAGTTAAACGTGCACTAATGCCCTCTTGGGAGGTCTATTTTTATAGCAACCATTCATAGAGATTCTTGAGCACATGACCATGGTAGTCAAATTGTGTGGAAGCCTAGAAATGGACATTTAACGGATGGTGCAAGCACTAGTTATATGAGTTTTAATTAGGCAAATGTATCCCCGCATAGTGATGATATGGGAGACAAGAACTCAAGAATTATGGGGATGCTTGACCAGTTGTTAAAGAGGGCAGATACTCAAGATGAGACATTGAAGGATATCAAGTTCGACATCGACAAGATAAACCCCAGAGTGGACCAAGACTATGTGGCTATTTAATAATTCAATAGTCACTTTGGACTCAGCACAACTAGATCAGATTCAAATAGACATGATGACAGCTCAAAAAAAGAGGCAGAATTTTATGATAATGATGCACCAGAGCTTGAGGAAGTCTGATTACTCAAGCTAGCTAAGTCATGCTGCAATAATAAATTAGGCTCTACTTGGGAGGCAACACAAGGATATTTGATGTTTTAGTTAGCTTTGAGTTTATTTTTCAAATTTTTTTATTCTTAGGTAGTTGTTTGATTGTGGTTTGCTTACTATTTTTTAACACATTGGGTTTGTACATATAGTGTGCAAGTGAATTTTATAAAAAGTATGCAGGTAAGAGACTAAGGCAATAGATTTTGCTGAGAAATGCATTAGGTATAGTTTCTATGACTGGGTTTATGAGTTATATTGTACTTTACAACTCGTAACCCCATCTTATAGATATTTCCAGTGAGCATGAATAGTGTGCACTCAACCTATGAGGCAACTTTACTCCTAGATCAAACTATGAGTCATGAATGGGGTTCATCCAACTCACGTAATATTCTAAATTTTTCTAAGTAATGAAAGGTCTACAAGACTAGGACTTATGACTCATCGACCCATTTATGACTCGTAATCAGGGTTTCATAGACCCAAGCCCAATGATTTTAACCATTGACCCAGTAAGAGTATAAAAGGAGGGTCAAAATATTTTTAGCCCACTTTTACCCTAATTGACCGTAATTTCCCCAATTTTTCATCCCCCTCCCTTTTTCGACCAACATCCAGCTCTTGTGACCCATTTGTCGGTGAATTTTCTGATAACTAGGGTTTGTGGTTATTCATTCTCTCTCATCTTCTTCAAATTCATTTCAACTTGTGGTAAGTTCCTGACTTAATTTTGATCATTGATTTGCCTTGTTCCTAATTAGTTGATTTGTTGATGATGACTGAGTTGGATATTTTTGGATGAAAATCTTGTTGAAGTTGGAATTGTATATCTGAGATTGAATTTCCCTTGGTTTAATTGGTTAGTTGATTCCAGAAATTGGGTATTTTGGCTTTATGTATGATTAGTTATTGGTGCCTATCAAATTATCCATCATGTGTACTTGAATGATAGTGAATGATTGTTGCCTGTATAATTGTTGAGTGCTTTAGATACATGTTTTTATGTATGATTAGTTATTGGTGCCTATCAAATTATCCATCATGTGTACTTGAATGATAGTGAATGATTGTTGCCTGTATAATTGATGAGTGCTTTAGATACATGTTAGTTTGAATGAATATGGGTTAGGTAATTGATGATATTAACAATGTTGGGGGTTGTTGGTTTTATGCTAAACATGTGAGTGTCCATTTGTTTGCTTCGATCCTGGTAGAATTTAGGATTGAATATGTTCTTGAGGTCCGTGTAATGAACTTAGATAGGTTAGGTACCTAAAATTTCTTACTCATGAAATTCTTTTACAAATCAAAGATTGCTCTATCAGTCGTAAGTGCCTCTCATGGGAAATATTAGACACATGATAATCTAAGTATTCATCAAAGGAGACCTTGTATGAGTCATAGATCACTTTATGACTCGTAGATAGATCTTATAGATGCTTCTCTATTTTTTAATTACTCTCTGTGATTCAATATGGAACTAATTTACAACTCATGAAACACTTTATTAGTCATACCTAGGTCTTATTTAAACTTCCAGTGAACATTATCTTTTTGAAGCACTGGTATACAAGAGCACTTTATGACTCATATTGCTTACTACAACTTGTAAAGGGGCCCTCGTAGACCCTATCTGCAATTGATTCAATGGAATTTTTGCTTTTTGTTTACTAATTGTTGGGGATAATGATAGTTCATTTATGTTTATTTTTCAAACACTATGGCCCAAAAAGGAAATAGCTCAAAGATCGAGGCTTTTAGGAGGAAGCTCACGGATGAGCCTACAGATGAAAATCATTCGGGTGATGATTAGACCCCTCAGTTGAGTAGGTCATTGGGGATATATGATGCCTATCCTGACCTAGAGATACCTCGACAACAGAATTGAGTTGTTCTCAGGTCTGGGCAACCTCAGGCTCAGAGTGTTAGTCTTTTCGAGTCTAACGGGGAAGGTATTGAGGAGACGGGGAGTAACATGCCCTGGATGACCCATTCTAGGGAGGAGTAGAGTTTAGTTGGAGCCTTTGAGGACAGAGGAAATGTCGGGTCCTCCATTGCACAATCTTCATCATTAGTACTGGATACTATTACTCACTGGTGGTGTATCGAGGGTGTGGAGGCCATATTTATTTAGGGCATTCAGCCCAAGGAGCAAGGCAAACCCACCCGTTCAATATATGAGAAGTTCAAGGTTATAGATGATAGACTGAGTTGTGTCCTCGGTCTGAAGGACACGATGATACATTAGGTGCTCGAATGGTTGACAGAGGCACTTGGTAAGTACTCCTCGATTATGGTATGAGAGTTTTATGCATTGTACGCAACTATGTTTCAGTGAGATCTTCCCAAGGGGAAGATACCTATCACTCAGCCTAGATTAATAGAGGTACGATTGAGAGGTTGGCGGATCAACATTTCTAAGGAGACGATCTGTTGTGTTCTTTCTGGTCCAGAGTACCATGCTCGAAGTTCGACAGTGGAGTTTGACTACACGTTAGGGCAGGCCAAAAACTCACTGATTATGAAGGATCTGGTACATAGGACCTCATTACTGAGATGGGTGGCCAATCATATTATAGAGCAGGGTCCAGAGCCTGCATGGGTTACCACCCACACAGAGCCTATTGTCAAGGCTTCACTCTCTTTCCCCACAAATATTTAGTGGGATATTATTAGATCCCATATTCAACTTGCTATGGTGGATAATAATTTGACACCAGAATAGGCAATACTAGTTTCCAACATCTTAGCTTGTTATGACATTGACTGGGCCTGACTCATAGTAGAGCAGATTCATGAGTCAGCACTCAAGAGGGCCACCTCCATCGCATTTCTAGTTTTGATCTACAAGCTCTGTCTTGAGTCTAAGGTGGATATTTCACACTAGTTGGACTAGTTAGTTGAGGCCCAGCATACCTTGGACCCCAGCCTAATAAAGGCGGATGGTGGACTTCGGTGGACACAATCTCTTGCGCCACCACAAATGTTTTCCTCGAAGCAACCACCTGAGGGTTCGATGATACCACTACAATTGTTGCTACTACTGATGAGAGACCCCAGCAGCCCAAGGTAGTTGATATTGAGAGGCATCCTACTATAGCTGTTCCTACACCAGAGGTCGCCACTTCACAAACTTCTACACCGGGCATGGTTTATGTGTCGATTTTTTTGCTCAGGTAATAGCCCAATGATTATCACATAGTAAGGCACAATTATCTCAGCTTATCTAGAATCTCAACCCATAGGTCCGGTAGGCTATTATGGATTCAGAGGTGCAGAGCCAGGCATTCTCTATCTCTACTATTCAGAAGCATATTTCTAGAGTGGATGCCCATATTAGTGCCTTTGAGGACCGGGTTCAGAAGAGGTTAGCCGAGGCACAACCTTCAGATTCATTAGCTGTACATCAAGAGATCAAGAAGTTTAGGGATGACATGATAACTTCACTTATAGTGTATGTGACATTACCAAAGACTACATCTACACAGTTGTTATTTGATTTATTTTCTTTTATAGAGCCTTCATAGACTTTTCTCGGGAAGAGACCTTGCATGTATGTGGAGTTAGATAAGAGAAATATACGTGCAAAGGTTTTCGAGGATGATGAGGATGAGGAGGACAAGCTATGGCTAGCCTTGAGGACATCGAGGCTAGCTCATGAGAATGATAGGTCAAGGTGTATTGGCCCCTTCGAATAGGGTAATGTAGCTGAGGAGACTGCCCCGTAGGAGGGGGATGGCCAAACTCAGCCACAAACTGGGGCTTAGGCACCGAGGTATGTTTTTGACCCCTACTTATTCTAATTTTGCTTGATTTGGTGTATTGGTGACAATGCACTAGTTTTTCGATGGAGTGTAAGTAGTTATGAGCCTTGGTGAAGTTTGAGTAGCTTATGGTCTATTACTGCCCTAAATTTTGATTGAAAGAAAGAGGTGAAAATCAAAATGAATTGTAAAATTGAGGCAAAAGCTAAAAATTTAGAAGAAAATACATGGAAAAGCTTGAATGTGGAAAAAGTGAGAACAGGTGAAAATATTTGAGTTGGTAAGGTGAAAGTGTTGGAAAATATAGTTCAAGGATGACTTTTAGTCACTATTTTTCCAAAATGCCATATCAAAGCCACCTGAGCCTATGTTACAAGCCTAGAAAGTCCTAAAGTGATCATAGTCTAGTTGGTTTAAAATTTGAGTCATGAGTATAGGGGCAGTCCTATTGTATTAGTCATTATGCATGAACATCTTTTGTGAGAATGAGTGTGTTTGCATAGTCCCAAAGAAAAATTGAAATCATCATTGAGTGTCAAAAATGGGACTTCTTTCTGTGAGGGCATTTGCATTGCATTATAGCATTTGAGTTGTTTGGTGATTGTGAACTGTAGATATTCCCTTGCTTGTCATAGTTGTGTTGTCTAATGCACTAGTGTCCATATAGTTATTATGCTAGCTATTATCTATCTCTATGCATTTTGACTATGATGCCTATTTCTTGTTGCATTGCATCCTACATACTTAGTACATTCAAACGTGCTAACGCATACTCTATGCCTACGTGATGTCACCATGAAGGAACTGGAGCACCGCTTGATCATCCTCCTCCTCCATGTGGCTAGTTCGATTGTCCTACAAGCTTGTTCGTGAGTCCTCCATTTCGGGGACATTTCTTATGATCTCTCGCTATGTATTAAAACTATCTTTCTTTTGGGTATGTATTGACTATGAGGTGAGCCCAATTGTTTGTCTTGTCCCCCACTCAACCGTTATTTTCAGCACAAGCTAAATACCCCTAATTTTAAACCATGCTACCATGATTTCATCGATCAACCAACAATGACAAACCTATTTCAAATAGCAGATCAACAAAAACCAAACAATAAGAGCGATTTCACAATTTAGAACAACCCTATGGAATTCTAGACGACAACAACCTAATTCTCATTCCTATGCATAAATTTCCCCATGGGTACTCTCAGTACTAATTTCAAACAAAATCATTCTAGAATGCCAAAAGACACTAAAGTATGCATACAAAATTTAACCAAGAAACATACGTCAAGGGAATATAATCAACAATTGAATGGAATGAGAGAAAGAAGGCGAAAACTCTAGGTTTCAATGTCTTCTCCTGAAAGATCACCAAAAAATGATGGGGGTATGTCGGGAATTGATCGAAATAGTGGGGAGATATATTTTGGTGACAATAATGGGGGATTAGGGCTTAAAATGGGGAATTAAGGGTAAAATATGATTTTGACCTTCAATATACCCCAACCGGGCCAACTGTTAAAGTCACTGAGTTAGGTCTAAGATACCTCGACTACGATTTGTAGGCCTGACAACCACTCATAGGTCCTAGTCTCGTAGTCATTAAACACTTAGAAGAATTTTGAAAACATACCTGGGCCTATGAACACCATTTTTGACTCGTAGCTTAGACTAAGAGTCGTAAAGTTGGATCGCAGTGGGAGTGCAAACTTTAAGATCATCATTGTTACCCTCTATGAAGTATGACTATGAGTCGTAATGCGCACTATAGCTTGTAAGCCTAGTTGTAGATGCTGCTTCAAATGCTATTTTCTTCAAATTTTTAGCACTTGCTTAACACCTACAAACCAACATCTCAAAATACACTAATCTTCAAACAACACAACTGATTCAATGTCTTCAAAATCAAAAACAAAATTAATCTGCTACCTAGAAATTCAAACAATCAAAATAAACTCAAAACAATCCAAAAACATGAAAAGTACTTGGGTTACCTCATAAGAAGCATCTTATTTAATGTCGTGGTTTGACTTAGTCATTCATGAGTACTTAGACTTCCTCATGGTTTGACAATCTCTTATCACCATTTCGTGCATTTCTCCTTCAATCACCTTGCATATGTTCCAATTGCATGGAAACAATATCAAACTTGTGAACAAGTCATTGGATTGCCAATGCTTGTTGGTCCACTTTATAGTTCACCTTGATGATATCAAATTTGATTTCCCACATCATGTCCTCTTGTGTGTCTATTCTCTTGATCAATTTTTCAAACATGCCCTCGATCTTGGAAGATTCACCCGTAGTGCATTGTTAGTGTGGTAGCTTGAACCAAGGGTTTTCTCTATTCATTGCTTCTTGGTTAGAATGGTCCTCAGATGTACTAGTTTGGACAGCTGGGTGCTCATAAAGTTGTTGGTACATCTGATAAATGGCAGAAAACTTGTTCATATATTCCATGACTTCAGCAAATGTCTTCTTCTAAAATGACCAACAATCCCCTCAAAATAGAGCATTTGCTTGAGCTTGCTGTGTAGAGTTTACTTCTCGATAGAAACTCATCACTAGTTCATTATTTGGCAGACTATGATTTTGGACCTTCTTTGCTAGTCCTTTACACCTTTCCTAAATTGCACTTAAAGAATCACCAACTACTCGTCGGAAGTTGATGATTTGATCCTGTTGTTGGTACTTGTCAGGTTTATCATAGAAACTTTCTATGAACACTTTGAACCTCTCCCCAGTTACTGCACACATCTTTAGGAATTATCAACCACTACTTTGCTGCATCATATCAAAGATTCATTGGAAAGACCTGAAGGGCTATTATGTCCAAAGCTTAATGTTGTGCTCCCATAACTTTTCTACATATCTATGACAAACTTTGTAGATGGGAGCGAGGGTCTTTTGATGGCTGACCATAGAATAGAATAGTTCTCTATTGTGATTGAAGTAGATCACTTGTGATGATAATTTGTTCCCCGGCCATTGCTTGGTATCTTGTTGAATATCTGAATTTTGCTGGAACAAATATGAAACCTCTACAATGTTCCTGTACAAAAAGAGCTAACAAAAATGAAAAACAAAATACAACAAAATCTATAAATTAACACTTGAATGAACTACTAGTTAAATCAAGTGAAAAGCCTAGTTGTATTCCCCAACAATGGCCCCATAAATTTTGATGTTCATGCTCTAACAGTAAAGTGGGCACTATCAAGTATAAACCTAACCAAATGTTAGGGTCAAATCTATAGGGAATACAAGGCTTGACCAAATTGACTCACCAACAATCATTTCAAGTATCAATCAACTATATTCTCTAGAAAGGGGGGGTTTGCAAATTGGAGTGAAATAACTACAAAAACTATACTAACAATCACGAAGAGACAATCAATTGGAGGATCAACTTAGGAATTGTGTTCCCCATAATTCACTAGCCCAAATACCTTGGATAACATAACTTTAATTAGGACATCATATGCAGGATGGTAACTTAGGTTCTACTAGCCCTTTGGTAAAGGTGAAGGTCAAATTTTATGATGGTGCTTAATCGATAACCATGTTGTGCCAACTAACTTTAACTATTATCCTAGTCAATCTCTCCTTGGTTGGGTTTAGCTGATTAGACGAGAATACATCAATTGAATTTTGTCATCCATTTTCTTTTCCTATTTATCACTACCTTGGTCGGGATTATGACACTAGGCAGGGTTTGGTGTTGGCCACCATCAAACAATAAGTATTGCAAAGGAAAATTGATAATACATGCAAATGCCCAATTAAAAAAATGCAAATAATCTGGGTTATCTCAAGCTAGCTACTTATGGTTCCTACAATCCCATGTTATGGGGGTTTAGCTACTCATAACTTGGGCAAACTCACAAACAATGAACAAAATAGACATAGTTGAGAGATTACCATAATAAAAAATAGACATAGATGAAGAACAATAAACCACCTTGATTTTTGGATTCACAAGCTTGAATAATGGGGTTAAATTACAAGTGATTCCAATCACCAAATTGGATCTTCAAAGTGAAACCCTAAATATCTACTCTAAAACACTAAAAGATTTTCTCCAGAAAGGATATTCAATTCTCTACAATATGATTCTCTTATAAAAACCCTAACTTATACTATTTATACTATTCACAAAAAGGACTTTAAAATAAATAAGAAAAGTTGGTCGGCAGTAATTATGGCTCATAGGAACAACTCATAGGGTGACCTACGAGTCATAATCGAGTTTTTGTAGTCGGCACTTAGCATTTTGGATTTAATTGCTATGATCCATACTACAAATCGTGGTCTGCTATACGACTCGTATCCTGGGCTCGTATGGCTGAACTTCAATTTCTCAGATTTTGATTTTTGGAAGCTTTTAATCACTATGGTCATCCCCTATGACTCGTAGCTTGGGCTAGACTCATAGTGGGTCTCGTCCTTAAATTCAACAAATCTGCTACTTTTCCTCAGGATTAAGCTAATATGTATTTTCTGCAAAAATAAACACAAAACACATAAAAACCATAAAAAGTCACATTGAGAACACACAAAATCTCTTGTTATAAAATCTCTTGTTTTAGGCACCAAATGATCATCTGTTTGAGGATGAAAAATTATGTATCCTTCGAGATAAAATGTTTAGAGGTGAGGCTAAGGAAGCCATACTTGACTTAGATGGTGCTTTGAGGATTGGAAGCTAGGTATGCCCCAGTTAGGTGACTTAATTAGATTGATATTATAGGAGGCTCATTCTTATTACTCTATTCATCCTGGGCCAGCAAAGATGTACCATGATTTGAGTTAGTATTACTGGTGGTGTATCATGAAGAGGGATATATCATAATTTATGGCTAAATATTTCCTATACCAATAGGTCAATTGTGAGCACCAGAGGCTAGATAGAGAGTTTCAGAGGATGCCTACTACTACACAGAAGTGGGAGAGGATTACTATGGACTTTGTGGTTGGTTTGCACTTATCGTAGCTGGTTATGACTTTATTTGGATTATGGTTAATCAATTGACTAAGTTCCCTATTTAATTTTGATCAAAGTGAAGTATACGATAGAGAAGTTGGCTCATCTCTATATAAGTCAGATTGTTCCACTTTATAGGATGTCTATTTTTATTGTCTTTGACCATGGTTTTTTATTCACTTCCCACTTTTAGAAGGCTTTACACTATGGGTTAGGTACTTGATTAGATATAAGTTTAACATTTCACCTACAAACAGAGAGGTACTTTGAGAGAACCATCCATGTACTAGAGGATAAGCTCTAGGCATGTGTTATTGGTTTGGTTGCCTAGTCGAACCAACACTTACATTAGCCAAGTTCACATAGAACAACAATTACTATTCCAAAATCCAGATAGCTTCTTCTGAAGCCTTGTAATGCTGTAGATGTAGATCACCCATAAGTTGGTTTGATTTGTTGCAGGGGATAGCCTAGATATTGATCTATTAAGGGATTCCATAGAGCAAGTTTGGTTGATTCAAAGCCGATCGTTGATAGCCTAGAGTAGCCACAAGATTTATGTTAACAGGCAGACTCGACCCTTAAGTCCATGGAAAGCAATCGTGTTTGGTTGGGGATTTCACCCACTGAGGATGTTATGACATTTAGAAAGAAGTGCAAGCTCAATGCTAGGTTTATTGGTCCTTTTGATATCCTTAGTCAAGTTAGGGAGGTGGTCTACCGACTTGCTTTGCCACCTAGTCTATCTTATGTACATCTTGTATTTTACGTTTTGATGTTGTGGCATTTTATCATGACCCAAGCCTAGGGCCTAGACGTGACCGACAAATGCGGAACCTCAAGGAACCCCAAACAATCCTCACAGCATATCATTATACATCCTTGGTCGCGTAAGCAATTAAAATGTGAATAAGAGACAAACATAACAAGGGGAGTTGGGACTAAGGGAGTGAGAGGAAAAAAAAGGAAGTAATACTTAAATATCATATATAAGTCAAAGCTCAAGCATAATACTCACCTTGTCCAACAACACCTCTAAACATAGATACTTAGTGGGGACTAAGACAAGTAATTGGGCTCACCCTCCTAGTCAAAGTAGCAATAAAGAAGAGAGTATCAATACATAGCATAAGAAATATAGACCTCCATCCCCGGAATGGAGGACTGACCAACTAGCTTGAGAGATAATTGGACTAGGCACGTGGAGGAGGAGAATTGCCAAATGGAGCTCTGATTTCTACATGGTAACATCATGTAGGCATAGAGTATGCTTTAGTACATTTGAATGTACTAAGTATGTAGGATGCAATGCAACAAGGGATAGACAATATAGTCAAAATGCATAATGATAATAACCAATAGATAGCATAGTAGCAATATGACACGTATGAAGGATGCTTAAAGTAAATATGCTTATATAGAACATATTACGTAGATAAGAAGAGACCATTAACATTGACCAAGAAAATAGTACTCAGAATCCAAGGCTTAGCACCCCCTTGGTAGTGATCAAGGTACCATCACTATGGTCATCCCCTATGACTCGTAGCTTGGGCTAGACTCATAGTGGGTCTCGTCCTTAAATTCAACAAATCTGCTACTTTTCCTCAGGATTAAGCTAATATGTATTTTCTGCAAAAATAAACACAAAACACATAAAAACCATAAAAAGTCACATTGAGAACACACAAAATCTCTTGTTATAAAATCTCTTGTTTTAGGCATGGTCAAGGTACAAACCCCTAAACAAGGCAAATGAACTTAACACCCTTCATCAAAATGCTAAAGGTACCAACCCCTCAACAAAGTTAATGCACTTAACACCTTCCATCAAAGTGGTCAAGCTACCAACCCCTCAACAAGGCTATGGTCAACATGTAACACTATAGAAGCTCAGCATAAAATTAACACATATACAACATACTTTCATCATCATAAGATCATATATCTTATATGCTAAGTATTAGGCCTTCAATAACTCAAGAATCATAACCCGGATATTTTATCAAACACTTGGCGGGTGTGTAGTGCTAGTATAAAATCATACAATTCAAGAATGAAACCATGCTAGAAAACTTGCAGTAAAATAGTCCACCAATACTTAGTAGTACCATCTTGAAAAATATATTGAAATCCCTCATCAAATATCAAGAGAGATCATCGTTCTATAGCTTAAAACATGCATAATCATAGTAGGTAAATCATCTCATGTTATAGGCTTAAAAATGAGTAATCAGGTATTTTCAACCAAGTTTTCACAAAATCCCAATAGAGTATATGATTATAATATCTAATGAATAATAACCATAAGCAACACAACTTGGAAACATGTAATTTTCATAGAAATGGAAGATTGGGCTTCATAGGTGAAAGGTACCCATGAATAAAACCCACATACCTTAGACCTTGAATTTCTTAAAATTGATTTATGAAAGACCTGAAGTTTTGAAGTGAGTCTTCGAATCCAAAACTTACTCTTCAGTTTCCTGAATTTGTATTAGGGTTTTGATAGATGCTATTGAGATGATTTGAGAGTGTATTCCAATTGGGAGGAGTGAATTTGATCTTTAGGAATAGGGTTAGGTCTTCAGGAGGGGTTAAGATAGCATTGGAATTCTCAAAATACCAATAAAAATGGCTAAATTTACGGAATGCCATTAATAAGGCAGAATTTGGCAAAAACTCGTATATACCCCTACACATACAAGTACTACAAAAATGGGCACTGGGTGTTTTCTTTTTCTTCTTCAGTTGTGCCTCATTTTTGAACTCATTTTGCTATCCTTTTTCATTTCAAGGCACCTTTTATTCTTGTTTCTCTCATCCGGCACATGATTTTCTCTTCTTTCTTTCTACATTTACTAATCACCTCATTTTTTCCCTAAACTAAGACTACTTTTAGTACCCACCCTCAACTTTGCCCATGAATAAGACTCTACTCGACATGGCATATTTGACTCTATGGATCATTTTTAAACCTAATGCTCTGATACCAAGCTTGTGACAACCCAGACCTAGGGCCTAGGTGTGATATGGCGAATGAGAACTCGAGAGTTCCCAATTAAGCCTTATAGCATATACATACACATCATTAGTTCAAAAGTGTGTAATAAGGTAATAAACACATAGTTCTAAGGGATGAGAAAGTATGACTCATGCTATAGGGACAGAGATTAACATGAGACACATAGCACAAAGCACATAATAACTAAGGGGTGGGTAAGTATCAATCAGTGCTATGGAGATAGAAGGGTCTAAGGAATTTCCATATTTCCACATCTCATCAAGAATATATCATTATCTCATCAACGTCAATAGATAGCCATAATCATAATCTCCATAAGAAAATTGCATAACATAACACAAATTTGTACATAAAGTTTACATGTTATCCAATAAAGCCTCCATTCATAGAATAGGATGGGGGCCAAGAAATGTCCCGGGTACACCCTCAAAGTAAATACATAAGAGAAAGTAGCATATTAGGTAGATAGAAGGTGCTTTGTCCTTTGCTGATAGGACTCATCACCACAAGAAACTCTCACAATCCAAACTAACCGTCAAGAGATGGATGAAGATAGTCTCCGGTCCTTACATGGTTAGATTATGTAGGCAAATAACATGCGTTAGTACATTTGAATGTAGTAAGTATGTGGCCATGCAGTGGATATGAATTCACCAAACCTACATTTAGTGTTAGATGACAAGGGCACTATATAGAAAGAAGTATTTATACAAGGAAGATTAATATATCAATATACTATGAAATCCATGATACTTAAAGTTCCATAATACTTCAACATATGGGGATGAGACCTCAACTGACATCTAGACCGTGCGAGCTTTTACATGGAATTCCAGTGTCTTCCCCACACTGAATAAGAGGTGATCTACTTGTCAAAGGTAGACCATACTTTTCCTTATGGGCCACCCATTTTGGAGAAGCAACCTTACCTTATGGGCACCCCTATTTTGGTAAGGATTTTTCATGAGCATAACATAATCATAACCTTATCTTACAGGCCTCCCATTTTGGTAAGGATAATCGTAAATATGAACCTATATTTGGCACATAGTTATGGAACTTAGGCATTGGACCCTTGGAGATAGCCCCCCCCACACATGCCCGCTCAGTACTAAGTCATCATCCCACAAGAATACATAAACATATATATGCTTTCAAAAGAGGCATAAGTCCTTCAAATCATTTCAATGCATACTTAGGCTTAAAAGCCCAACATTCTTTATAATCAAGCATACTTGGGCTAAAGAGCCAAATCATAATTCAGGTCATGCATACTTGGGTTAAAGAGTCAATTCATACTACATTTCATACTTTCATGCATAGGAATAGCCCATTCATACTTGCACAGGTTGGTGTAAACACCCATAATTGCTAAAAGAGCCATATCATAGACATTATGTGATCATATGTCATGTCATAACCATATTTTTCTTAAAATGATAATTATCAACATAATTGGGTCTTAGTCCACATCATAAACTTCATCAAAATTTATGTTCATAATGCACATACCCTGTAAGAAGAGAGGATAGCATACGAAATAGATTTGATTCATACTTAAAATAGCAATATAATATGAAATCCAAGTAAATCCATGAAGAAATTCACATTTAAAGCACACTTGAGATTACTCATACCTAAATTTAACAAATAAAGGGGACATGCATATTCAAACCTTCATAATACCAATGCAATTCAATATATTAGGGCTTAAATCACTTTTAAAGCATCAATTAAATACAACCCATATCTCAATAGAATACAAACAATATTAATTTAAAAGACTCATATTTAACGTATGCTTAAAATTCATAAATCAAGGAGTAAACGGTGTTTGGGGTCTTCATAGTTGAAAGGAACAATGAATCAATCCCACATACCTTAGATAATTTTGAAGAATCAAGAAGAAATTGTTTAGAGAAGAAGACCCTTCCTTGAGCTCCAAGTTAAATCTCTATTGGCACACTTAAGAGGAGTTCTTAGAAGAAAGAATTAGAATATTTTAAGTGTGATGGATGAATTTGAACAAGAATAAAGGACTATAGGTATTTTCACGGATTAAGGATACGTTAGAAAGTCACAAACGATACTTAGGAATAACCAAATTTATAAGAACGCCATTAATGAAATGAGCATTAAAAAGAATCCAGGTAGCCCGTGAAAAGGTACCACAGCCTATAAAACATACCACAGACCATACAAGTGTTTGTGGCTAGGGTCTTCAGACACTTAGCCAATTTTATAGACTAAAGACATCTACACTGATGGTTCACGGTCCATTCAAAGATGCACTGATGATACAACAGTATGTACAAATGGCCTAACTTCTAAGATGGAAATTTTATACTTAGAACTATATTTTAGGATGAGGGATTCAAAAAACAAGTCACCATGACTTGTGACGAGGACCACACGACCTCACCATCACTCGTGGTGACTTCTATAGCTTGTCCAAGGGCCCTATGATCTGCCTTAGCCAATTCATTTTTTGAAGGCTAGGGTGCCTTCTAATGCCCCTTCCATGGCAAATAGTGAAGACATGACTCACAAGAGGTTCCCTAGATGGCCACCAAGCCTAAAATCCTTTCTTAAGCCACATAAATTCTCCATGGATCACATACCTAAAGAAACTTGATTTAAGTATTAATAAAGTCCCACGAGATCTGGGTACTTACAATATGAAAAGGCAATAATTAACTATTAGTCTATTTCTTCAAAATATAATCATGAATTAACTCAATAATTCATGATTCATATGGTAAGAGAATTGTCTTTTCATCATTACAAATGCATTGATAGGTGAGAAAACTTTTTTACCATTATTCATGTGAGGAAAATACTTTCACAATCATTTGTTCTATCTTAAGAGACATTATTAAAACATGATTTATCATTTTAATGAAGCATGGAATCTTGTCAAATTATGATCATAATTCATAATAAAAATTAGTGAATAATACATTGGGTCCATATGCAATCAACCTTAAATTATGTATCTTAATAAATTCATATATGATCAAGTAAAATAATACCAATTAAATCATAATTAAAATAACACATGAAGAATCATTTTATCCACAAATGAAATTAAGGAAAAGTAGAATTTGAAAATTTGAAATCCTTTGGGATCTATAAATTAGAAGGATCCATAAATTCATATCCATATACCTTGAGTGAATTCTAGTCTTGAAACTTGATAAAGGGAATTGAATCCATGAAACCCTAGCTTGTACAAGAAGATGGTCTTGGGAGAGAAATCCCTAAGAGACTTTGGGGTTTTGAGTAAATAAGAAGGACTGGAGCAGTTTTAGGAGTACAAAAATAGTTATTGGCATAAGAATAGCTTAGATTTGATACACTCTAATACTCAAAGAATTGAAAATGTACAAAATATCTCTGAAAAAACTGTGGAACGGGTTTGATAAAAACCTTCTACAGTGTGTAGAACACTTCACAGGTCGTGCAAGGATTTTGTAGAAATAAGGTGAAAATATGAGTGTCTGAAGTTTATTTAACAAGGAATGTCTATGACCTATAGTTCCTTTTGCAGGCCGTACACACTACTCATGAACTCCCTTTTAGCTAAATTTATATTTTTATTTGTTGATAGTGTTCTGCAGATCCTTCTATGGTCCGTAGAACTTACTCGGATCGGCAAATCTGGTCTATCCTACCAGACCTGAAAATCTTGATCTGTGAAGATGGTTCCATGAATAGTTCTTTATATTGTGGAACATTTTATGAGTCATCAAACTTTTCGTAGTCTTTAAAAATATTTTTCCAAATCTCAGACCCATTTCACAGTTGGTTCTATGGCTCGTGGAACCTTCTACGGTCTAAAGCTAGGACTCGTAGAACTAGTACACCAGGTCAACTCTGTACTTTTCTTTCTTTCTTCAACTTTCAACTTCTTGAGTAATACAACATCTCCCCTTTACAAAATTTTCCCTTGAATAGGTGTGACACCCCACTTATTTGGGACATTGAAATTGACTTATTCTTTTGGAATATAACTAATACTTCTTAACAAATTAAGAAGGATGTTTTATAAATTATTTTATATGCACAATATTTGTATGTTAAGGGTGGTAGTAGAGTAAGCTGCAAAATAAAAGTCGATGGAACTTATTGTGAATATTGTTAAGGGATTTTTCTGACATTTTATAGCAAATGTCTTAGCGTTTTTCTCCTAATTTCTAAAAAGTTAGAATGCCCATGCTCTACCAAATTGAAGGTTAATGATCTAGTTTTCAATGAAAATCATTCATTCCTAGAACCTCATAATATAGAGATATGCACGTATTTGTGAGACTATATAAGCAGGCACCTCGAAACAGGTCCCTCTAGCTCTAACTCAGTTCTATTTATATACAACCATGTCCTACAATTATTTTCATTAACAAGGGCTATAAATGAAGAAAAAAGATCAACCCACCTTCCAATATTCCTTGGATATTTAGATTCTCAATTTGAAAGTTTAACAAAAGTTGCTCTACATCACAAGCTTATCATCATGGTATAATATTTTTCTTCATTTAGACTCTAGTTTTTGTTGTTGTAATGTGGACGATTCCTAAGCTTCTTATTTCAAGGTTTTTTGTTGAGATGACATCTTTTTTACAATCCTCCTTCATAATTACGTGTCCTAGCATCATTCTATAGGTTTTCAAACCATGTTGCGGTGCATTTAATATTGTGGCTATGGCTAGCCCCTTTTTCTTGGTTAGTTTAGGCATTATTGTTATTTATTAATGGTGTTAAGGTGGTGGAAGGAATAGGGTTTTGGTGTGATTCTTAGTGGCATCGCATTTGATTAATTTTGTAGTGAAAGGCATGAAGTATGCCTAGTTTTGTTACCTCTAGGATCTCATTGATCCTTTGAGATATTGTTGGAGTACTTTTGATAAATTGAGTTGTTGTTAATTGTTGTTATTGACCTCATATTATACTTTTGACTTGGATGGACATAAATGTGGTATTAGTACCTTCTCTATTAATTATGGCTCATTTTTTTAGCATTTTTAATTTTTACATTATTGTATTAACATTGGTTGACCACGTTTCAAAGAGACACTTTTTGGACTTTGGTTGAAAGGTATGTTAAAAATTTTGTTTCTCTGCTAGAATGATCTTAGTGGATTAAGGTTGTTATGTATAGTATATTATTATTATTTGATATGTAGTCTTATCCTATCATATCCGCTACTACAATAGTTGATCTTGCGCAAGTTACACCTCATTTTAAAGGATAAAGTGGTCGCTGTCAAGAAATAGAACCTAACCAACGTTAGGGTCGAACCTACAATGAATACATAGACTCAAGAGAATTCAATAGTTGCAATTCGAGTAGTTAACTAACTTATTCCCCAAAGGGGTTTTTGTAATAATCAAAGGAAAAAAAAACTAAACTATCTAACATAAGAGAGAAATCAATATGGAGAGAAACTAGGGTAGTGTGTTCCCCATCATTCCCTAACTTAGTATCACCAAATAACCTAATTCGTTTCTAGTGTGTAGCATATAGGACGGTAAGTTAAGTTCACCAAGTCCTTTGGTCAAAGGTGGGAGGTAAAATTCACTATGTAACTTGGCCCATCTCCATAGTCCTACTCATTACTATGTTGGTCTAGTCAGTTACACTAGGCAGGTTCTAATGTAGGCCACCATTAGAAAACATGCAAAACAAAGAGAGTTAATTAATACATGCATGTACACTTTCCAAGAATTATGAATTATACAATTTTACATTGTTAGTTCTTCATGGTTCCCACAACACTAGTTGTGGATTTAGCTAGTCATGCTTTGTGCAGATGCAAGAATTATGAATTGAAAGAAAATAATTGAACACTTACATAATTGAATTATTGACAAGCAAGTTCAACTTCTAAGAGAATCACAAGATTAACAATGAAATTAAATCATAAGTGTTTTCAAAATCTCTCCAATGTAATCTCACTATTTTTTATCTCTAATTATTGAGTTCTTTGAGTACTATGCAAATATTTTATGAAAAATAATCTAAAAGACCTATTTATAATAAGTAAAATACAAGTCCTACACATAATAGGATAACTCGTCGGCATACCTCACGAAGGGGTTTATGGGTCGTATTGCATTCCCTGGCCCGTAATTGGCGTCTCGTACAGTGTAGCTGGAAATTTTGACTTCAAGTCTACGACACCCCCTCTACTACTCGTAAAGTGGTTTACAACCTGTAAGGGGGTTTTGTCTGATGAATCTTCAAAATGTCCCAATCTCTTATCCTTAGGGCAAGAACTATGGTGTACACCTCATATATCATTCCCCGAGCCATCTGCATGTTCATAAAACCAAGATCAAAAAATTAGCCCTCACTGGAATCATCCTCGAAACCCACTTCACGACTCATAGAATGCTTTATGGCCCATACAGGATCTCGTACTGCATCAAAAATTAGCAACTTTAGTATTTCTTCCTAAAATCATGGTCAAACTTGGAATCCTGCAAATATAACAAAAAAACATATAAAATCAGCTAACATTGCATTGAGAACACACAAAATTCCAAGTTATAAGCATCAAAAGTGTTGTATTTTTGACAACACATCATCACCCTCAACTTAAAATTGTTGCTTGTCCTCAAGCACAGACTCAATTTGCATAGAAAATACAGTAGCACACATACGTCGACCCAATGGCATACATCATATCAATTCAAACTAAGATACCCACAACCCCTTTTCAAAATAGAATAAGATATCCATCTAGAAAACTAATACAGACTATGTATGTGACAACACAACTATGACAAGTGAGGTACTATCAACAATCTACAACCACTGGATAAGTCTAGTGCTAAAAATGCAATGCAAGTGTCCTCACAGAAAGAAGTCTCATATCTGACACTTAATGATTTTTTCATATAGTACCTTAGGACAATGTAAAATCACTCACTCTCACAAAAGATATTCATACATCATGCCTAATACCATAGATTTGCCCCTATACTCATGACTAAGACCTTGAACTACTTGGATTAGGATCATTTTAGGACTCTTTAGGTTTGTAACATACGCTTAGGGGCTTTGATGTTGTATATTTGGGAACACAGTGACTAATGACCCTCCTTAACACTGCATTTTTCTACAATTTTTCCCTACCAACTTTATTATTTTATCCCATTCTCCCTTTCTCCTATTACAAGTATTTTTGGGTGCTTTCTTTTCATTTTTCAGCCTTGCCTTGCTTTTACACTTCATTTTTGTTTTTAGCTTATAACTAAGGCATCACTTCTTTTTCTTGCACCCAGTACATAATTTTTTTCCTTTTTCTTTGTATCGCTAACTTTTCCCCTTATTATTAACTTTCACACTTACACTAGTCACCCTCAACTTAGGCAAAAAGCCTGAGTTGAGATGTACAATATCCATCCTCAGAACCAGGGCCAATTTTAGGAGTTTACAACTTACAAGGCAAGGTTAATTAGGTGTTTGCAAAGAATACGTACATGTTAGGCTCAAACATTAGGAACAAGGGATATACATCAATCGAACCTTTACAACTTACAAGGCAAGGTTAATTAGGTGTTTGCAAAGAATACGTACATGTTAGGCTCAAACATTAGGAACAAGGGATATACTTCAATTTTGGTTGGTCATTTAGGCTAAGTGGACTATTAAGAACAATGGCCTAAGATCCTTTTCTAATCCAGTTAATCTACAATCTAACTTAGAGTAACAGGGCAAGTTCTGAATGAGCACACCATTCATGAATTTTGTAAATTAAGCTCACATTCATATGGCACAAACTATATTATTAACAAAAGACACTCAGATCATGTTTTTCATCTCAATTTATCCTTACATATCACAACAAACATTGCCACACACGTAAACATGCATGGTTGCTATCTAAACTATTAATCAAAATTTTTGATGGGTATCATTTCTCAAATAAAAAAAAACATGTTATATGCCACAAGTATTAGTACTATATGCTACACATACTACCTAAACATCCTAAACATGATAGTTTAACAAAAATTAAATATCAATAGGAAAAAACAACACAGGCAAGAAAATCCTACAATAAAAAATGAGGGTAGTTACGGACCCAAGCTACTCATACTTCACTGAGGCCCATAACTACCCACACCCCATCAAAAGAAGATGTGCATTATCCCCAATGCATGCAATCGAAGTAAAAATCATACCTAAGACGCCTAAGCGCCTAGGAGTAATATGATCCACGGGCGATAATAGCCAACCGTAGATACGAAAACTCAGTTACTTGATTTTGTAAGTCCATCACAACAGATCCCATACGACTTTTTCAACATTTATTATAATAGCGTCGAAGCAAAGACGCAGACATCCACATGATTTTCATACCATAACTAAGACCGCAACATGTTATTCAAAGTATATACCCTATAGAAAGTGATTAACCATGTTTTCCCTACTATCCCAATGCCATATGACAATTCTCAACAAAATTATGCACCTATATCATCACCTACCAATTTACACACAAAGTCAATTCATCGTACATGTTAGGTAATTCAATAGGTACTAACAAACTATTCAAAACATAAAATCCAGGCAACGATATCTAATTCCATACTTACACAAATATTTAAACATGGAAAACCATAATTCAAATTTCACATATGGGTTTTATGTCTAAGCTACCATGCCCAACATATTTTCCAATTCAATCATACAAGCATAGGCAAATTAAGAGTTTTGAATTGACCAAAAATGTACCAAGTTGTGTGATTAAGTTGTAGAAGATGAAGAAGGTGAAGAGGCTCTAAACTCTAGGTTGCCGAAAAATCATTAAAAAATAGAGGTATGGTTGTCATCCGTAGTGAAATCATGTGGGGGTGGGGATGGTCGGGTAGTTTTATCAATTAGGTTAGAAATGGGGTCAAAATAGTTTTACCACATTATTTATACCTTAACCGAGTCAACTAAAATCTAATGGGCCTGGACACTACAAAACCCCTATTATGGGTCATGAAGTATTTTATAGTCGTGAATTGTGATTTTGTAGAACATCCAAACCCTAGATTTCAAGACTGGTTTTAACGGACTAGTCTATGAGTTGTAGAGTAATATACGACTCGCAGAATTGGTGTAATATACGACTCATAGAATTGGTCATAAAAACCTTAACAAGAAAAATTTTAGGAAACTTAGATGGGGTCAACTATCCCTTTTCACACTGTAGTTTTATCTATGGATCGTAAAGTTAACATATGTACTGGAATGCACAAAGTTTTGCTCACTGGAAATATCTATGAGCTGGTGTACGAGTTGTAAAGTGTTTTATGGCCCGTAGAACTAGTCATAGAGACACTTCCTGATGCTCTTTTCAGCAAAATATAGCTGACTTAGCCCTGTACCTATATATTTTTCATTGAACACACTATTATTCTATATGTAACCAACCCAATGTCCAAAATTACAATCAAAATATAAGAAAATAAACTACCTATGAGTCCAAAAATTGAAAATAAACCTACAACTACACTATTACATCAATAACCTTGGGTTTCCTCCAAAGTAGTGCCTGATTTATTGTCATGGCATG
Organism: Solanum virginianum; assembly: GCA_000787875.1. Lineage (NCBI taxonomy): Eukaryota > Viridiplantae > Streptophyta > Magnoliopsida > Solanales > Solanaceae > Solanum > Solanum virginianum. The sequence continues at coordinate 103,113 of DF357702.1, read as the reverse complement.
ACACAGATAAATTGGTTACTCAGACTTCACCAATTGTCTAGACTTTATTTTTTAGATCATCTGGATATTTCATGTATTGATAGATATTGAAGATGACCTTTTTGTCGTTCAATCTAAAACTCTGTAGATTCGCTTCCATATCCACTAGTGCTTGCTCAGTAGCTAGGAACATTCTTCCCAAGATGATTGGGACGTTGAAGTTAACTTTGCAATCTAGGATCACAAAGTCTGCGGGGAATATGAACTTTTCAACTTTAACTAGTAGATCATATAGTATCCCCATAGGCTTCTTCACTGTGTGATTGGCCATCAATAACCATATGTTCATCGGAGCAGGGGCCCCCAATCCTATCTTTTTAAAGACAGTAAGTGGCATAAGATTAATTCTAGCACCTAGATCATATAGTGCCCTTGTGAACTCTATATCTCCAATGGTGCAAGGCATGGTGAAAGCATCAGGATATTTGCGCTTCTAATCCAAGGACCTCGTAGTAATAGAATTACAATGTTAAAGCTCTTAGAAAAGCTCCTAACTCACAGTGCACTTTTTAGTAACCAGTTCTTTCATGTACTTCGCATTCCCTGGCATCTTCTCCAATGCCTTAATGAGAGGGATGTTGATGGCAAGTTATTTAAGCATGGGAAAGCTTAAACTTGCCTTCCTTCTCCCTCTTTTTGATTTTTTTTTTGGAAGGGAGGAGAAGGCCTAGGAACAGGCTTCAATTTATGTGGCCTATTAGCAGCTTTACTCACCCCATCCTTGATGATCATCTCCTATATCTGCATCCTTAGTAGCAACTATTTCCTCTCGAACATCATCCTCATCGACTGGCATGGGAGGATCAATGGTGCTCTTGCCACCCCGAGTAGTAACCATCATACACTGCCCTTTTTTAGGATTCTAAACTGTGTTGCTAGGCAGTGTACCCCTCTGATGCTGTTTAAGTTGAGTCGACACTTGACCAAACTATTGTTCAAGCTATTTGATAGCCAAAAAATTAAGAGTCAATTTTCTAATTGATACAAGAAATCTTAGATTTCATAACCCTTAGAGTCTCATCTTGTGTCTCAGCTTTCTTCAGCAGGCGTTTAAACATCTCGTTAGTTCTAGAACTACTTGTACCTGCATTACAGTTATGTGGTGTCACATAGGGACCATTTCTGAAGCCATCTCTGCAACCCCAATTTGCATCCTTTTCTGGACCCCTATTCCTATCTTAATATCTTCCCTAGTTGTCCCTACAAGCTCCATCCCTATTGAAGTTTCGATCTTGGTTTCCTTGTCCTTGGCACCAATAGTCCTGATTGAACCATTGGACGTTGGTCCAAAATTCCCACGCCTTATCAGCAAACAAAACATACATCCTTATCATAATAAGGCTCATTATACATGGATGCACATAGAGGTTGATGAACAACTTCATTGACTCACTCTTGGTTCTACTTTATCATCACCTCCATATTATGCGAATTTGAGCAAGCTCTTACATAATTTCTTCATTGATCATTGCATGCGCCAAACCAACATTGACAATGCATACACCTTTGGTGGATACTCTATCTCTCTTGCCCCGTGCATGATTAGTCTTGACCACTCTCTCCATCCGCTCTACGACCTTTATAAATGGTTGATCCAAGAACATGCCCCTGTGATAGTGTCAACATAAGCCTGACTGTTCTCTTCAAAGGCACGATAAAAGATCTCCACCTAGGCATCATTAACAATCTTAGGGTCTGGGACACTCGTCAAGCATTTGGTGAACCCTTCCCAAGGAACACTGATCAAATCACCAGGAAGTTGCTTAAAGTTATTGATCTGGTCTTTCAACATGAGCTTCTTCGATCTAGGGAAGAATTTCTCCAAAAAGGCCTTCTGCAAATCTGCCCAATTAATGATCGAACTCTGCAGGAGCTTAGATAGCCATAATGATACATTACTTGTAAGAGACAATGGGAAGACATAAAGTCCCACAACATCCATAGACAGATTCTGTGTTCCAATCACACTCTTGTAGATGAATGCAATATTATGCTGGTGGCTATGAGGATCCTCCGACTGTAAGCCGACAAATAGCCCATGGTTCTGCATCATCTGAAGCAACCCACTCGAGACTATGAACTTTGTGTCTGCCGGTAGCGGTGGCAACACAATCTCTCTAGTCACCTCCGCAGCCATAAGATTTAGCCTATGTTGGTTCCACTGATAAACATTAGCATTAAAATCTTAAGAGCATGGAGCAATATCCTTAAGAGGAGGTGGGTTCTCGTGATCAATATTCATATTCTCATTTCTATTAAGAGCTGCAAATATCATATTCTTGGAATTATCTTAGGCCATTCTCCTCAATGTTAGATGAATCTCTGTGTCAAAAGGAGTCAAGGATCTACATCGACTTTATGTGTTAGGCATATACTACACTTACTCCTTGCAAAGATAACAAAAAGAAAAATAAAACATAAAATGAGAGAAATAAGGATTAACATGCAAATCATTATAAAGTAACCAGGTCTAGTCATATTCCTTAGCAACGACACAAAAATCTTGATGTCACCCAAGTTATAACTTTTAGAGGATAAAGCGATCGCTATCAAGATATAGAACCTAAAAAAGGTTAGGGTCAACCCATAGGGAATACATAGACTCAAGAGAATTCAATGATTATAATTTGAGTAGTTAACCAACTTACTTCCCCTAGGGGGTTATAATAATCAAGGGAACAAAAACTAAACTAACTAACATAAGAGAGAAATTAATATGGAGAGAAACTAAGGTATTGTTTTCCCTATGATTCCCTAACTTAGTATCACTGGATAACCTAATTTTTTTCTAGTGTGTAGTATGTAGGACAGTAAGTTAAGTTCATCAAGACCTTTGATCAAAGGTGAGAGGTGAATTTCACTATGTGACTTGGCCCATCTCTATAGTGTGTATTACTAAGCCTTACCTATTAGTCCAGTACATCCTTCCCTTGGCCCAGTTTGGTTGATTAAATGAGAACACATCAATTGAATCCTGTTAAGTAATCTCTTTTCCTATTCATTACTATCTTAGTCAAGTAAGTAAAACTAGGTAGGTTCTAATATTGTCCACCATAAAAAAATATGAAAAACAAAGAGAGTTAATTAATACATGTATGCACACTTTCCAAGAATTATGAATTATCCGATTTTACCTTGTTAGTTCTTCTTAGTTCCAAAAACCCTAGTTGTGGATTTAGCTATTCGTGCTTTGTGTAGATGCAAGAATTATGGATTGGAAGAACATAACTAAACACTAACACAATTGAATTATGAACAAGCAAATCCAACTTCCAAGAGAATCCAAGATTAATGATGTAACTAATGTACAAGTGTTCTAAAAATCTCTCCATTGTAATCTCACTATTTTCTCTCTCTAATTACTGAGTTCTCTAAGTCCTATACGAAAACTTTAGGAAAAATAACCTAAAAAATCTATTTATAATAAGTAAACAACATGTCCTAAACATAATAGGATAATTGGTTAGGCACACCTCACGAAAGGAATTAACAGGTCGTATTGCATTCCACGACCCATAATTGGTGTTTGTTACAGTGTTATTCAAAATATGGACTTCAAATCTATGACACCCCTTTATGACTTGTAAAGTGGTTTATGACATGTAAGGGGTTTTTGTCTCATGAATCTTCAAAAAGTCCCATTCTTTGATCCTCAGGGTGATCACACTCAAACAATACCTCTCACTTTGAGGATAAAATGATCATTGTCAAATATAAAATCTAACCATAGTTTAGGGTCGAATCCCAAGGGAATATGGGGTTTTGCCTCATTGATTGATCAACAATCATTTCAAGCATCAATTAACTCTATTCTCAATGGGAAAAAATGGGGGTTTGTAATGGTATGTAAGAAACTAAAACTATACTAAAAGCGAAGAGACAATCTAATTGGAGAGCAACTTGGGAAATTATGTTCCACATGATTCACTAACTCAAGCACCTGGGATAACACAACCTAAATTAGGACATTGCATGTAGGATGGTAACTTAGGTACTGCCAATCCATGGGCAAAGGTGAAGGTCGAATTTCACTATGGTTCTTGGCCGGCTACTATAGTTTGCAAAACTAACTGTTACCTATTGTCCCTGTCAACCTCTCCTTGGACAGGTTTGATTGATTAGAAGAGAACACATCAATCAAATTTTGTCCCTAATTTCCTTTTCCTATTCATCACTACCTTGATCGAGATCATAACATAACCAATGTTTAATGTTGGCCACCATTAAACAATAAGCAAAATGAAGGAAAATGGATAATACATGCAAATACCTAACTCAAGAAGCGAAAATAATTCGGGCTATTAAACTAGCTACTCATGGTTCCCACAACACCCAAGTTGTGGGGGTTTAGCTACTCAAGACTTGGGTAAGGAAACAAATAATGAATGAAACATAGATAGTTGAGAAATTACTCAAGAAGGATAAAGAACAATAAAACGACCTTTGGATTTGAATTCACAAGCTTGAATGATGAAATTAAATTCCAAGTGATTTCAATCTCCCAATTTGAGTCTCAAAATAAAAACCCTAAATTTTTACTTTAAAACCCTATAATATTCTAAGAACTAAGAGTTTCTCTCTCTAAAAATCTCTAAAAAATTGTAGAATCTGTGATATTTCCTCTAAAACCTTAATGTATACTATTTATACTATTTATAAAAAGGTCCTTAAAATAATTAAAAAATTATGGTCGATAGCTGCTACAGCTCATAGCTACGGCTCGTAAGGTGACCTACGAGCCGTAAGCGGGCTTTCATGGTCAGCACTTGGCATTTTAAATTTCACTGCTATGATCCTCTTATACGAGTCGTAGTCTGGTATACGACTTGTAATGTCTTCTTATAGTCTACTTCTGTATTTCTTAGTCTAATTTTAATCAACACTGTTAATTGCTATGTGGCTACCTTCTACATGACGTAGTAAGGACTACGAACCATATGTTGAGCTCATATGGCTGAACTTCAAATTCTCAAATTTTGATTTTGGAAACTATTAACCGCTACGATCATGCTAAGACTTATATCTTGGGCCATGACTCGTAGTGGGTCTCGCAGATCTATAAGTTAAACAAAATCTGCTACTTTTTCCCAAAATCAGGCCAACCTATATTTTCTGCAATAATAAACACAAAACATATAAAAACCATAAAAAGTCACACTGAAAGCACACAAAATCCCTTATTTTAAGCACCAAATGTGCTTTATTTTGACAGCACATCAACACCCTCAACTTAGACTTATTTCTTGTCCTCAAGTGATGACTCAATCTAGATAGATAATGAGAAATACATAGCAATCATTCAACTGGCATATACCTTACTCAATTTTAACTCAGGTACCTATACTAGCATTTTCAACACATGATCCTATAGGTACTAAGCAAATCACAGCAAATTGATGCATTTGACAATCCAACTATGACAAGTCAAAGAGTATGAACAATCCATAATTAGTGAACAAGTCAAATGCTAACCATGAAATGCAAATGCCATTATAGAAAAGAAGTCACCTTTTTCACTCAATAAGCCTTCAATGATGTTTAAGGGACTGGGCAAGCATAGTCACTCTCACAAATGAGATTCATGCCTGATGACCAATATCATAAGCTTGCTCATATATTCACAACCCAAACTGTTGACTAATTGGATTAGGATCACTTTAGGACTTCATAGGCTTGTAACGTAGGTTTATGGGGCTTTGGTGTGGCATTTTGGGCAATTAGTGACTAAAGTCAAACCTTGAACTACACTTTTTAGTACTTTCACCTTAACAACTCAACCATTCCAGACGGGTTCTCCCTTACACCTTATTTTCAATATTTTTTTAGGCATTTTCTCTTTATATTTCAGCTTGTGCCTTATTTTCAAACTTGTTTTGCTTTTTTAGCACATACTAAGGCATTTGTTTCCCTTTTACTCTCACCCGGTACATGACTTTCTATTCCTTCTTTTATTCCCAATTCCTGACCTCTTTTTTTCTATTATACCACAACATAGGCCAACCTTAACTTAGGATTTTAGCCTGAGGTGAAGTACATAATATCCAATCCCCAAACCCTACCTTTGGTAGCCACCCTCAACTTAGGATTTTTGCCTCAATCAAGGTTCACAATGTTCAAGGATAGACTAGGGCCAATATCAAGGTATTTCACTAGATAAGGTTTGGCTAGCTAGATATTAAGAAAGAAAAGGCATATGAAAGGCTCAAATATTTAGAATAAGGGATAAACTCTTTCATTTGGTGGGTGGGTCATTTAGGCAAAAATAGACTAATTCAAAGAACAAGGGCCTAAGATCCTTTCCCAATTAATCCAATCTCTAGTCCAAATCAAAGTAACAGGGCAAGTTCTGAATCAAAACATAATGCATGAAGATAACAAAATTAGGTTACACGTATATGGCATTGCATAAATAGCAAAAATAGAATCATAGATCATGTATCAAGCATCAAATTGCCTTCACATAGTCAGAACAAACATTGCCAAATGATTCAAACATACATGATGAAAAAATAACTACTAATCAACTAAGATTTTCAAGGGTACCATTGTTTTGCAAAAATTTTCATAAACCATCAAAACAATGTACATACCAAAAAATTTAATCACCATATACCAAAAAAATATCTATAACATCTAAAACGTGTTGGTTCAATATAAAAATAAAAATCCACAAGCCATAAGAACACAGGCAAGAAAACCTTGGGATATAAAAGACTTGGATAGTTATGGACTAAAGGCTACTCAGACTTCACCCTAGTCCATACCAACCCACACCCCACCAAAAATAAGTACTTTATCCTCAAATATACAGGGCAAAAACAAAAAAAGAATAGTGTCACGACCTATGCCCAGGGTCTAGACATGACACAGGGAATGAGAAACCCAAAGGGATCCCAAACAAGCCTCTTAACATATCATTACACATCATTGATCGTAGAAACAACTAAATAACATAATAAGGGAAAATAAGGGGAAACGATTACAGGAATACTTTCATAACATAAGCATCAAAAAAGGAGAGTCAAGGCTCAATACATAACATGTCCAAAAACATCTCTAACACATAGATAAGAGCAGGGTCCAAGACAAATAATCGGGGTCATCCTCAAAGTCAATATATACATAAAAGAAAGATAGTCTTAGAACGTAGCATGAGCTCATAAACATCATTCCCGAAATGGAAGACTCACCAACAAGCTTAAGAGAAATTGTATTAGCCATGTGGAGGAAGATGCTCAAGTGGGGCTCCGATTTCTACATGGTAAAGTAAGAAGCTCCGTAAACAAAATGTATAACATAGGCAATGAGTAAGCTTATAGCAATATGGCATATATGAATGATGCTTGAAATAAAGTCATGCTTATATAGAACATAATACATGTGTAAGAAGTGACCATTATTAGTGAATATCCAAGGCCTACCACCTCCTTGGAGAGGCAAATGAGGTACAAACCTTCAATGTGGTTGATGAGGTAATAACCTCTCAACATGGTTGATGAGGTACAAACCCCTCCCACAATATGGTTAATGAGGCAACCCCCCCAATATGGTTATCAAGGTACAAACCCCTTGACATGGTTGCATAAGCCTACCACCTCCCGAGCGAGGCGATCGAGGTACAAATCCCTCAACATGGTTACCCGACCCTACAACCTCCCAAGTGAGGCTCAGTCAATTTTGAACACTATAAAAATAATATCATATACATACATTCCTTTCATCATCATATAGTCATTCAACTCGTAAAACATGCATTGGGCCTTCAATTCCTTAAGAAATCATAACAAGACATTTTATCAAACACTTGACGAGTGTGTAGTGCCAGTGTAAAACCATGCAATTCAATAGTTGAATCATCTGGAAAATTTAGTGTAAAACCATCAATATATACTAGGTAACACCCTCAAACAATATACATCAAAACTTTTCATCAAATCTCACAATAGATCTTATATTCATAGCTCAAAATATGCTAAAACAATCATAATTTCATGAAACCCCAATATAGTGTGCAGTAAAATTCATAATGAATAAGACCCATGAGTAAATCAACTTTAAATCACGCAATTTTAGGTAAAAGTAAGCTAGGGTACCATGGGTGAAAGGACCCAATGGTTGAAACCCACATACCTTAGCTTTGCAAAATTTCTTGAAGAAGATTTTAAATGGAGACTTGAAGCTTGAAAGAAAACCTTAAGATCCGGTTGAGTTTCGGACACTTGGATTTTGAGATGAAATATTGTCTAACTTGTTCTGTAATTGTAGATTGTTGATACTCCTTAACTTGTCCTAGTTGGATTGTCAAATGCATCAAAGTGCCTTGGTTTGCATGATAGCTATATAATCAGGTTTTGAAAATGCTAGCTTAGGTACCTGAGTTGAAATTGAGTAAAGTATATGCCAGGAGGATAATTGTGAAATGACCCCAAAAAGTGGCTGAAAATGTGCCTCAAAAGTATCTGAAATCATAATTTCCATATATAAAAAAATCCATGCATTATTTCAAAAATCTGACTTGATAATCTTATTCATGGGGAAAAATTAAATGGGAAATGGATCTAACCCGAATTTTAGAGCAACCATATCAAAATTCAAAAATTACGAAAATGCAATTTTGGAGGGTCAACTTTAAAAGGACATATCTCTTAGCACCCAAAGAACTAGGTGACCCAAGACCTACCAAATTAAAGCTCTTTGAACTAGCTTTTGACCGCACTTGATTCACCTCATTCCGAGTTCAAATGAAGAATTTGTGCCCCTTTTTGTAGAACTTATTTTTGTAGAAATGCAAATTCCAGTGAGTAATCCGCGTCGCTTCCATGATGTGAAGTAGTATTATTTTGTTCCTTTTTTTTAATTTAGGTCCAATACTTTCATATCTTGGGCCTAAGGGTTCCCATACTTGAAAATACCTATACTCAACCTTATTTCACCCACATATCATCCTTAACATTCCCCAATATCCTCTCAAACACTTAGACTCATATTTCACTTTAAATTCAAGTCCCAAACCTCAAGGCTAATCTTAAGGATTTCTTCAAGGATTCCATTCAAGTTTCAAGTCTCCATCTCTAATCTCTTTCGAGGGTTCTCCAAAGCTAAGGTATGTGAGTTTCAACTGTTGGGTCCTTTCACCCACGGTGCCTAATCCTCTTTTCTACTTAAATTGCATGATTTAAAGTTGATTTTACATATGGGTTTTATATATTACAAAATTTACTGCACAGTGATTTGAGTTTATGAAAGTATGGTTTAGCATATTTTGAGCTCTATATCATAGATCTAATGTTGTATTTGATAAATGGTCTTGATTTATGTTACTTGAGGGTGTTACAAAGTGTTGATTAATAGTTTTACATAGGATTTACTTGTTTGAATTGCATGATTTTACACTTGCACTACACACCTAGCAAGTGTTTGATAAAATTTCCATTTATGATTTCTTGAGTAATTAGAGGTCCAATGCATATCTTATGAGTTTAAAGACTTTATGATGATTTTAAGATGAGTCTAATTCATGGATATGTTGATGATTTTGTAAAGCCAGGTTTGAGCCCTTTCTGAAAGATTTCACCCCTTGTGAGCCCTTTAATGTTGATGTTAATGCAAGGTTAAGGTTGATGATGATCTATTCTTATGATTGAAGTTGGGCTCACTATTTGGGGTCATTGATGTTATGAGCTACTTATGCCATATATTCTAGGTTGTTGCAACTGATTAAAGCAATGATTATCTTTTATATTCCGTGGGATCAGAATTAGCATCCAGTGGACTAGAGGTGAGTCTGCAAGTCCCAAAACTATGTGCTACCATAGGATGATGTTATTTAATTGCTATACTAGTGGATCCATCTAGTGACCATCTCTTAAAATCCTTTCCAAAATTAGGTTGTGCTCCCGTAAGTTGAAGTGAGGTTTATGAAATTCTGAATGTTTCGCTATGTTTTGCGCTATGAAACCAAGGTTTACTGGAAGATTTGGTGAAAAGTTTTGATGTATATTGGTTAAGGGTGTTACAAAGTATCTATTGAAGGTTTTACATTAAATTTTCTAGCATGATATCACTCTTGAATTGTATGGTTTTACACTAGCACCATACAATCTCTAAGTGTTTGATAAAATATTCGGTTATGGTTTCTTGATAAGATGAAGGTCCAATGTATGTCTTATGAGTTGAATGACTATATGATGATGAAATGAATGCATATATGTGGTAATCCCTATATAGTGTTGGGATGTGACCATGCCCTACCGAGGGGTTACGCGCCGAGTAATGTTGTTGGGGGTTTGTACCCATCAACCTGTTAGGGGGTTTGTATTCTGGAATCATGAGTGATTAGTTTGGTTTAGTTCAATTTTTTGATTGTCCAGTATTTATGCTCACCCCAATAAAAAATAAAAAAATTAATTTTTTTGCCACTCCCACCCCTACCCCACCCCAACACCAAACCAAAAAACCAAATTAGTTTTGTTTTGTTTGATTTTTTAATTTTCTGGTATTTATGCTCGCCCCAATAAAAAATTTAAAAAAAGTGATGTCTTTTGAGTTGACCAATGCATCGACCATCTTTATGAACCTAATGAATAGAGTCTTTAAACCCTACCTTGATTGCTTTATTATGTTCTTCATTGAATATATTTTGATCTATTATAGTGGCATGGAGGAGCATAGGGCTCATTTGAGGGTCATGTTGAAAAGATTGATAGAGGAGAAATTTTATGCTAAATATAAAAAGTATGAATTTTGGTTGAGGGAGGTTGCCTTCCTTGGACATATGGTGTCGGAGGATGGTATTAAGGTGGATCCTAAAAAGATCGATGTGATTAGAAATTGGCTTAGACCATTGACCCCGTCAGATATTAGGAGCTTCTTGGGCGTAGCGGGTTAGTACTGGAGATTTGTGAATGGGTTCTCTTCTATTGTTTCTTGGGCTTCGCGGGTTATTATCGGAGGTTAGTGAATGGGTTCTCTTCTATTGATTCCCCTTTGACAAAATTGACTGAAAAGAAGGTTAAGATTGTGTGGACCGATGAATGTGAGAGGAGTTTCCAAACCTTGAAAGATAAGCTTGTGTCCGCTCCTATATTGTCCTTATCGGATAGGATTGAGGGATTTTTTGTGTATTGTGATGCTTCCCAGGTTGGTTTGGGATGTGTATTGATGCAAAATGGTAAGGCCATAGCTTATGCTTCTAGAGAACTCAAAGTTCATGAAAAGAACTATCCTACTCATGATTTGTAGTATTTGCTTTGAAAATTTAGCGACATTATTTGTATGGGGTGCATATTGATGTGTTCGTCGATCATAAGAGCCTCCAATATGTCTTCACTCAAAAAAAAATCTCAACTTGAGACAAAAAAAGTGGCTAGAATTCTTAAGGACTATGATATGAGTGTGCATTACCATCCCAATAAGGAAAATGTGTTAGCGGATGCCTTAAGTTGGGTGTCTATGGGTATCCTATCTCATGTTGATGGTAGTGATATAGAGGTGGCTAGGGAGGTGCATTAGTTGGCTAGGTTGAGGTTTAGGTTGGAAGAGGATTAAGAGCAAGCGATTAGTAATTTTAATTTCTGTAATTTTGCTTATCCAGTGGCTATCTGCTATAGTGTTGCAACATGCAGCTATCGCGTACATGTGTAAACTTGGTATTCACGATAGGTTCGCGATGCGGACCTGTGTAAATTCTACCCAGTTATTTTCCTTGCGATCTAAGACTTTTGAGCCTTGGGCCTAAGTGTTTCCACCCCCATATCATTCAAAACATTCCCCAATACTCATTCAAACACTTTGTCAAATATTTTACTCTTAAACTCTAGTCTCAAAACCTTTTTCTAGATCTTAAGGATTACACTAAAGCTTCAAGTCTCCATCTCCAATTTTCATCACATTTACCTCAAAAGCTGGTTTATGGGTTTATTTCATGGGATCCTTTCACCCATGATACCCAACCTTCTCTTTACTCTAATTAGCATGATTTAAAGTTAATTTACAAATGGGTCGTTAATATTATGAATGAAACGACCTCAAAAAGTGCTAAAAAATGTGCCTCGGAAGCACCCAAAATCATAATTTCCATATATCTCAACATTCTTGCGTGATATCAAAAATCTGACTCCATATTTTTTATCAAGGGGTCAACTAGAGTGGGAAATGGGTCTAACCCCGATATTAGAATAAACGAATCACAATTTTATTTTCCCAAAATTCACTTTCTAGTGAGGTTTTTGCGCCCAAGGTGCGACGCGCCAAGGGCGTGCGTCAGTTCATTTTGTGGCCTATTTTTCTTGTTTGATCTGACACTTTTTGGTCTTGGGCCTAAGTGTTCCCAAATGTGATAATACCTATACTTAGTCATATTTCATTTTCATATCATATAAGACATTCCCCAATACTCTATCAAATACTTAGACAAATATTTTCACCCAATTCAAGTGTCCCAAACTCACTTCCGGGTCTCAAGAAACTCATTCAACATTCAAGATCTCATTCAAATCTAAGTCAAGCTTATTTGTGTCATTTAAGACCATCGTCGGTCCCCTACATTAAGCCAAGTAAAAAAAAATTCTGTTGGCTAAGTTTTGCACAAGTACCGGTAGGAGGTTCAACTTTAAAGGGGCATATCTCTTAGCACACAAAGATCAGGGTAGGCCACAACCTACCAAATCAACGCTCTTTGAATTATCTTTCCCATGCACATTGTTTCACCTTATTTAGAGTTCGGATGAAGAAGTTATGCCCATTTTTGTAGAACTTGTATGTATAGGGGTATATACGGGTTTTTGCCAAATTCTGCCTCATTAATGGCATTCCATAAATTTAGCCATTTCTATTATTATTTTGGGAATTTTTATGCTATCTTAACACCTCCTAAAGACCTAACCCTATTCCTAAATATCAATTCACTCCTCCTAATTGGAATACGCTCTCAAATTCTCTTAAGAGCCTCCATCAAAACCCCAATAAAAACTCAAGGAAACTTAAGAGCAAGCTTCGGATTCCAAGACCCACTTCCAAACTTCAAGTCTTTCACAACTCAATTTTAGGAAATTCAAGGTCTAAGGTATGTGGGTTTCGTTCATGTGTACCTTTCACCCATGAAGCCCAATCTTCCATTTCTATGAAAATTTCATATTTCCAAAGTTGTGTTACTTATGGGTATTATTTATTATACATTATGATCATATATTATATTGGGATTTCATGAAAGTTTGATTGAAAATACATGATTACTCATTTTTAAGCCTATACCACGAGATGATTTACCTATTATGATTATGCACGTTTTAAGCTATAGAACTCTGGCCTCTCTTGATATTTGATGAGGGCTTTCAATGTATTTTGCAAGATGGTATTACTAAGTATTGGTGGCTTATTTTACTTCAAGTTTTCTTGGATGATTTCACTCTTGAATTGCATGGTTTTATACTAGTACTACACACCTGCCAAGTGTTTGATAAAATGTTCGATTATAATTTATTGAGGAATTAAAGGTCCAATGCATGTCTTATGATTTGCATGACTATATGATGATTAAATAATGATGGAATGATGATGAAAAGGAATATATGTATATGATAATGAAAAGAGTGTATATGTATGTATATATATATATATATGATATTATCTCTGTAGTATTGAGGATGACCAAGTCGAGCTTGGGGGGTTGTTGGCTTGGGTAACCTATCAAGTGGTTGGTACCTTGGTCTTCTAGGTAACCTTGTTGGGGGTTGGACCACTCAACCTTGATGGAGGGTTCGTACTCGGTCAACCTTGATGGGGGGTTTGTACTCCGTCAACCTCGGTGGGGGTTGTATACACCATCAACTCATGAAGGGGTTCATACTTCATGCGCCTATACAAGGGGGTGGTAAGCCTTGGCTTGCATTATAATGGTCATTCCTTACACTTGTATTATGTTATATATAAGTATGGTTTTTCTTCAGGCATCATTCATACATGTCATATTGTTAGTATGTTATTCATTGCTTATGATTATGCATTTTACCTATGATGTCTATCTCTTGTTGCATTACATCCTACATACATAGTACATTGAAACGTACTAACGCATACTCTATGCTTACATGATATCACCATGTAGGAACCGACGCTTCTATTGATTCTCCTTATGGCAAGATAAATTTTTCAAGTTAGCTTATGGTGAGTCCTCAAGTCCGAGGTCAATATCTATCTTCTCTCAAGCTTATGTTTAGACTATGTCTTCTATGTCTGGATTACCTATTGTTATTATCATTAGGATGAGCCCAGTTGCTTGTCTTGGACACTGCTTTTATCTATGTAGTAGAGGTATTGTTGAACATGTTATCTATCTATACTATGAGCTTTGACTCTATTGTTACTTGGTGTTTATGATATGAAAGTTCACCCTTAGTCCCAATTTCCCTTATTTATGCTTATCTCTTATTGTCATTTCAATTGCTTTTGCGACTAAGGATATGTAATGATATGCTATGAGGGTTCTTTGGGGTTCCTTCGAGTTTCCTATTCGCTGGCCACGTCTAGGCCCTAGGCTTGGATCATGATGAAGATGGTATCAGAGCACTTGGTTGTTAGATCCTCGGCATCCAACACACCACGTCGAATAAAGTCTTATTCATAGTTGTGAAGCGCGCCACAACTATGAATAGGAGGCTATGAGGCATTCTAGGAAATGTTGTACTTCTTCATGATCTATGTCGTGTGATAGAATTAGGTCCCTTAGGGCATATTGCTAATCGCTAACCATTATATTATAGGCTATGTCTCAAGCTACTCAGGATAGTGATATGATGAATACAGAGATTCACAATGTTCTATGGGTATTGGCCAAAGTGGTGACAAAGTTGGCAACTCACCTCGATCAACAAGTGAGTGCCCCCGAGACTTCAATTGGTAAAGGGAGAGGTAGTGAGGCCAAGAGGGCCCGTATTGAAGGAAAGTTCCAACGTCTCAAAGATAGAGGTGATGCTATATGTCCAACATATGGTAAGATTCAAAGGGACCCATGTTTGAAGAGCACCAATGCTTGTTTTAGTTGTGGCAAAGTGGGACATATGAGGAAGGATTGTCTTTATAGACGTACTAAGAGTAAAAGAGATGATGGTGTGATGACTAACCCCAACTGCCAAGGGTGTGGGAAGTACCATGGTAGCTCATGCTTA
Organism: Solanum virginianum; assembly: GCA_000787875.1. Lineage (NCBI taxonomy): Eukaryota > Viridiplantae > Streptophyta > Magnoliopsida > Solanales > Solanaceae > Solanum > Solanum virginianum. The sequence continues at coordinate 87,910 of DF357702.1, read as the reverse complement.
AGGAAAACCAATGCTTATTATGGATGCATTAAAGTGGGTCAAAAGCTAGTTGATTATCCGTATGTTCGAAGGAAGTATAATGGTGGTTGACCTTTAGGTCATGGTGGTCATGTGGATCAAGTGGCTCAAAAAGGAGATAAGGTGCCCGATGTCGCTATTAGTATGTTGAAACCTCTTTTGACTTTGATGTGTTTGCATTAATGGTCCTGGTGTGCCACTATTTCTTTCATTATTCTTTTGGTTGCTAGTGGGCTTTATGTGTGTCCTGAACTCTCTTTGGTGCCTCGCTCATCGGTGAGCCTATTGTTCTTTGAGAGCTCATGGGTGTTGCTCCATGTTCATATTGCATTAGGTCTTGCCTAGTAACTTGTTAGATTTGTTGTGGTGGACCTTGATGTTATACTTCGGTTGGATAAGTTGCATGCATGTTGTGTCTTTCTTAAAGTGGGGCCTATAAAGTGAAGTTTTGATTCTTTGTTGAGTCCATCCTTGAGTGGGGGGCTTGTAATACGGTCGCTAAGGGGTAAGTTTGTTTCCTATCTTAAGGTATAATTGATCCCTAAGGGTTTCCCCCATGTTCTTATTTCATAGGGTATTATCTTGTGATTTTTTTTGAGCTTAGTTTGTTAGATTGGAGGTCTTGAGGTGGTTCAGCTACTTGCATATTATGTCTTCTTTGATTGTAGAACTAATTCAATATCATTCAATCACACATGGTGGATGATTCAATAGGAATAAACAAGTAGCATTCATAAGACCAAAATTCCCGCGACACTGAACTAAAAAATCGAATTAGCTTGATTTGGTTCAATTTTTTGGTATTTATGCCGATCCCAATAAAAAATAAAAAAAAAATTTTTTGCCCACCCTCCTCCCACCCTAACATAGAATTGAAAAACTGAATTAGTTTGGTTTGGTTCGATTTTCAATTTTTCGATACTTATCCCCACCCCAATAAAATTTTAAAAAATTGTAAAGTTCATCTCCAAAGCTAATGTATGTGGGTTTCTTTCATGGGATCCATTCACCTGTGATGCCTGATGTGTTGTCAAAATACAACACATTTGCTGCCTGAAATAAGGGATTTTAGGAGTTCTTAAAGCGACTTTTTATGGTTTTGATGTGTTTTTTGTTAATTTTGCAGAAAAGTTAGGTTGGCATGATTATCAAAAAAAGTTATTGAGTTTGCTGAAGCATAAGCCATACGAGTCTACCTACGAGTCGTATCTCAAGCTACAAGTCGTAGTGTGTGTCGTAGCAAGAAACAGAGACCAAAAATTAGAAATCGTCCAAAAAAGGTCATTTCTACAAGGATATCCTACAAGTTGTAAGACATATTATGACTCGTATAGGTGGACTCGTAGCAAGAATCAAAGAGACAAAAAGTTGGACCAAAACCTGAAGGCCAAGACTACAAGAGGAACTTATCAGTCATAGCTCAAGCAATAACTCGTACATATGGGTCATACCAGGTTAGTCCAAGATGCTAAGAACCTGATATAAGACCCCAACTATGACTCATAGGTCATCCTATCAATCATACCTACGAGACTTATCAGCTGCCAGCTATCTTTTCTATGTAAATTCTAGGGTAGTTTAGTAAATACTATATATAATTTAAGTTAGGTTTTTAGAAGGGAGTTCGACCAGGAGACATTCTACAATCACTTTTTGAATCTTTTCTTAGGTTTTTAGAGTAGTTTATTGTTCTTTCTTGGAAAACCTACTTTGGGGATTGCAAATCTTTCCTTGCACTCATTGTTGATCAATCAAGCTTGTGGGTTTGTAACTTGTTGTGCCTATTTTCTTCATTGTTATTGGTAAAACTCTTATTTATGTCTTGTATGTATATTTGTGCTTATTTTGCCTTAGCGATGAGTAGCTAAGCACCCACAACTTCGAGTTGTGGGAACCATGGGTAGTTGATTTGAGATAACCTAGGTTTATTGCATTTCTATGATCAGGGTTTGCATATATTGTCTATTTCCCTTTATTATGATTGATATTTTGTGGTGGCCAACACCAAACCCTACCTACTGTCACGATCCCAACCAAGGTAGTGATGAATAGGAAAGGGAAGTAGAAGATAGGATTCAATCAATGTCTTCTTGACCTTTAGGTCATGGTGGTCATGTGGATCAAGTGGCTCAAAAAGGAGATAAGGTGCCCGATGTCGCTATTAGTATGTTGAAACCTCTTTTGACTTTGATGTGTTTGCATTAATGGCAATGATGATTTGGCACACCATGGTTGCCGACCAAGCTCCATGGTGGAATTTTATCTTCACCATCATAAGAGGGCTGAAAAAACCTAAGTTACCCTCCTGCATGCTAATCTTCAATAATAGTTATGTTACCTAAGGCAATCGTGTCAATGAACCATGGGGAACACAATTCCTATGTTGTCCCTAAAATTGAGTGTTTTTTCGCATCGTAGTATAGTCATAATTTTACTTTTGTTTTGGATTCATAAAGCCCCCCTCCTCCCTTTTAGAGATTTTAGCTATTGATACTTGAAACGATTAGTAGTGAAGTCTTGTAGTCAAACCCTATATTCCCTGTGGATTTGATCCTAAACTTTATTTAGGTTAATTACTGACAACTATCACTTTCTTATTGGAGCATGAACATTAGGACTTGTCAAAAAATTATGGCGTCGTTGCCCGGGAATACGGCTAGGTTTTGATTTGATTTCACTATTAGTTAGTTCTAGTGTTGATTTCTGAACTTTTCTGTATTTTACTTTTTTTTGGTTTGTTTTTGTTAGTTGATTTTAGGTGCAGGTTGGTTGGCACTATGACTGAACAAAAGTTCTATATCGCCAACGACTAGTTGGAAACTTTGTAGAGGTGCACTTTGTTTTATGGGCGAGAGTCCAAAGATCCCCAAATCAGGCTACAAAATTTCACTCAAACATTAAGAGGGGTCCTTGGGACAAGATATCCTGCTTGAGAGGCCATGGATCTTCAGGTTTTCCCCATGACTCTCCGGAGTGAAGCTGTGGAATGGTGGACAATTCTCCCACCCGATGTTTGCTCTAATTGGGGGGAAGTGCAAAGAGACTTTATCATGAACTTCTATAAGAAGTCCAACAAGCAAATGATACAAAACAATATCTATAATTTCAAAAGAGCGCCAGGAGAACCTTTGGTAGTGGCTTGGGAAAGATACAAGCAGTGCTTGGCAGTGAATCAAAATCATGGTTTCCCTGATGATGAATTGGCAGCTAGCTTCTACTGAGCATTAACCTTTAAGCAACAAGGGCTGGCTGATGCATTGTTTTGAAGGGACTATTGGGAGTTCATAAGACGAACATTTAATGAGAACACCGAGCCTATAAAGAAGCTATCTATAGTTGTCCAAGTCTACCAACCCTTTCAAGGACAAGTCGGACCATCCACTAGTGAGTTGAAGGGTGCCTCAAGTAAATCCAAGAGCAAGAACATGGAAAATTGGTTGAGGTTACCACACCAGCATTGCATCACTGATAAACTGACAAGGATTGAGTATATGCTTGAACAAGTCTTGACCAATGTTAATGAGTAAGATGAAATCATCTGGAGATAAAGTTTGATGTCCTCAAATGTAAATACAAGGTAGAACAACAAAATATATCAATGCAAAGTCTTGCTGAATAACTAGATGCATGCAAGATGAGCAAAGAAAGAGTAGAAGGAGCAGCGATGGTACTCATAGAGGAGTCTAATTATTAGTGAAGGCATAGTCAAGCCACAACATTAAACAAGGCACTTCTTTGGAGGCAACCCAAGCATCCTTTGTGTTTACATTTATCTTGAGACATTTTCATTTTTGTAGCATGTTTATTGGTAGTTAATATTTTGTTGAGACTACTAAGACTTTGAACTAGTTGTGTCAACTTGAATTTTGGTGTATTTTAAGTAATAGGTTGCAGGAACAAATCAAGAGTTGAAGAATGGAAAAATTACTCTTAGATCCAGCTTCTACGAGCAGGCCTATGAGTTATAATGAATGTTACAAATCGTAGTCATGCCTCGTAGAGGGAAACAGTGAGTACCAAAAGCTAGTACACACACTAAGAGCCAACCTTACGATTCGTAGGGTCCCCTATAAGTCATAAATGGGGTTCGTAATGGTCAGGTATGAAGTCATAATTTTTCTAAGTGTTGGGTTTGCTACAAAATTAGGATCAATGAGTGGTATGACTTCATATTATTCGTAAGTTGGGATTTTGTAAGACCAATCTGCAGAATTTTAAAGGGTGAACCATTTTGAGTATTAAGAGATGAACTTCTCTTGGCTCTTCATGTCCCTTAATGAAGCATCTCCTTTCAATTCATAACTCCCACCCATCATTCCCTTTCACTATTTCATTCATCATTACATTTTTCACTAACTAAAATTCCCCAATAAGTTAATTATACACCAAGAACTCTTCCGGCTTTTCTTCTTCTCATCACACAATCTCGCATCCATCTGGTAAGTTCTTGTGGTTAAATTTGGTTTGTCTCTAAAAAATCCTTGTCTTATGGATAAGTAAATGAAGGCCTCAGGATCATGATTAGCATAAAAATGCAAGAGTACCTATGATAGTAAGAAGAATAAAGGTCAAGTCTTGAATTCTATCCTTGTTTGGTGATTTTGGTATCGAATATTATGACCATGTGCTTTTGTTGCGAATGCTATGGACCATTATGAAGATCACATGAGACTGAAATTGTTGGGTTGAGGGGTGTTGTAGTTTTATTTTTAGTATACATGAATGTTGGTAATGTTAGAGGAATTTTGAATTGTTAAGGAGAATTTCATGGTTGGTTTTGATACATTTTGTAATGAAGGGTACTTATGTTTACTATTGTATCGCCTATGCCTTTGTGTTTCTAACCTCCGATGCTATCTTGATTTGTAAGTGGTCACGTGGCCTTGATTTGAATTCTCAAAATGTCTTTGGAATGAGATACGAGTTAAGACTAACCTTACGAGTCGTACTTGCGCCTCATACTTGATTCCAGAATGTTTTTTTATTAGTTCAACGAGGCTGCAGTATAACTCATGGGCCATCCTACGAGTCATACCGACACCTTCTATCTATAGCCTTGTACCTGGTTCAGTTTGCTTTTACTAAAGTAATCTTGATATTCTTGTCTGATTGTTTCATTTGTTAATTGTTTAGTTGAAACAAAACATCATGGGACTCATGCTTTAACACGTTGACAATATTTTGAGATAATGTCTTCAAGAGGTTGAAGGGATACTGCCTCTATTTCAGGTCATCACCTAAGGGATGAGTCCTCCGAGGAGGAACAATCAATTGATGAGATGAATGTACACCCGGACCCTGATGCTAACATTCCCTTAACACGATTACACTCAACTAGAATAACGATGGAAGTAAATAGCTCCTCCCAGTCTGATGAAGAGGGTGAAGAAGCCAGGTTAGGTGATAATGACTCTACTTTTGATTCTGTTTCTCATGAAGAATCTCAGGCTCAGCCAAAAAAGACCACTCCTTCACAGCCAGCTAATTTTACTTACACTGTCACCTCCACCGACCCATAAAACACAAGATGGTGTATTCCTAGAATGAAAAAAATCTATGATAAGGATTGGAACTAAGAGTCGAGGGAGGTCGGTGTGGAGATTTCATGAGGAAGCAAGGTTGAAAGACTTAGGGTTGAAAGGTGTGCCAGGTTTAGAAGATGATATTAACCACCATAGGTAAGGATAGTTACTTCAAGTGCTCGGGAAGTATGCCCCTTACCTGGTCCGAGAATTCTATGCCTCTTACTATGCTACTGTACGTGGCAAATGTTCGAGGAACATGAAGCCCATTGAGGTACCACGATTGAGTGAAGTCATGGTCAATATTGAGGTTGTCAATATTTCAGCAGAAACAATTTGAAGGGTGCAATCGGACCTAATTACAGAGTTCCATACTCCATAGTAAAATATGATCATAGGATGATAGACATGAGGAAAACAGTTAATCAGAATGATGCTGGACTTATAATGGGACTATTGAGGTGGATCATGGGCCAAATTTGTGAGAAAGGTATAGAGCTGATATGGGTCACAAACCATGCCAAGCATATTTTGAAGGCCCAACTCTCATTTAAGGCAAAGTTTTGGTGATGTATTATCCGATAGCGTATCAGGCTCACATTCACAGATAATGTGATCATATTAGAGATGGTTGTGTTGTTAGAAAGCATCCTAGTAGGGTATGACATTGATTGGGCTCAATTTATAGCAGAATAGATCTACAAAGTCGCAGTCCGCACTAAGCAAGCATTGCCATTCCCCATTCTAATTCATAAATTATGTAAGGATGTTGGTGTGCGGGTTTCTCTCTACTTGGACCCTCATGTAAGGGCTTTGCATACAATGGGCCCCAGCCTAATCAAGGCTGATGAAAACCCCATAGCCCTACAGAGAGCCATCCCACCTCTACTACCAGAGCCATCCCCGGTAGAGCCTCAGATTCCAGGTTCACCTCCTACTACTACCAGCACTACTTTGGCTACTGCAGAGCCTACACCAGCCATTAAGATCAAGTTGACATCATCCTCCAGCACTCCAACACTAGTAGCATCTACTTTACAGGTTGACCCTCTGTTCTCTACTATTGCACTTAGGCTTTATTATGCACGATGGTTGTAGCAAAGGGTAGACTATGTGAGTTGTCAGCACGGGTTCAGACATTGATTGATCAAACTATTTAGGACTCCGAGGAGAGCATGAAGGCATTCACCCGAGACTTAGTTGATGAGAGAGTCCGAGTTGTGGATGCCCGAATGGATGCATTTGAGACCAGAGTCAAAAAAGGCTTAAGGGAGCTAGGCCTGCCGACATAAGTGCGGTTACTAAGGAGTTAGGCAAATTCAAGGATGACTTCTTATAGATGTTAGCAACCCCTATTCCAGCCCCAAAGGTAGCACCGGTAGGTGATGAGGCATTTTATTGGCTCACCGATCACCCGAACACCCGTGGTAAGAGGCCTCTTGAGCATAGTGATAAGCCAGAGCTGACTCCAAAGAAGCTGAGATAGGAGGAGGATCCTATACACGAGGAGGTAGTGCAAGAGTCACTATTGTTGGCGGCTATTCAAAGAGATTGAACAAAGCACATCCCACAGGGAGAGGGTAGTTCTTGGATTTCTACAGAGGAGATGGTGCCCCAGGACCCCACAGACCAGCTAAGACTGATGCTTGATGGACCATGATGTTTGACTTCTTTTGACCCTAGTCTTATTTTGTCATGTTGGATACTTTTCTCTTTTCTGACAATCTTTTTGTTATGTTAATTTTTGGTTGTGTTTCAATACTCTTATGTTGAATGTTATTTTTACTTATACTTTGGATGTTAATTTTTAGTTTTTAATATATGTATGTATATATTTCTATATTATCGTGTTTTGTTTCGTTATTGTCTTTACTTTGAGGACAAAGTATCCTATTTTGGTGGGGTGTGGGAAGTTATGGATTAAGGTAAAGTCTGAGTAGGCTCAGTCCATAATTTCCCTATTTTTAATCCCAAGCTTTTCTTGCCATGCTTCTTTTTCTTGTGGATGTTTACTTTTCTGTTGAATCAAAATGTTTAGGTAGTGTAGATAATGAGTAAATTCATAGTAGTATTATCTATTGGCATATACATAATTTCTAGATATGTTTTAAAGTTTTGATGAAAAATTGAGTACCCTCAAAATTTTTGAGGTTGTGATTATTGACGCATTCATACATCATTGAGTGTCTCGTAATGTTTGTTTTGATATTGTGAAGGTAGGCTGAGACTGAAAGCATGAACTGTGAGTCTATACTTGATTGTGGATGCAATTGCCATGTATGTTGTGAGCTTATTTTGCTGCATTCATGCATCTTGTATGGACCCAGAACTTGTATTATTACTCTAAAATTTGTTTGGTGATGCGGTGGATATGAAAAGGATCTTAGGCCTTTGTTATTTGAGTGAAACTACTTTTGGCCTAAATGACCCACCAGATGAGCGAGTGAATCCCTTGTTCCAAACTTTTGAGCCTCTCATGTACTCATTGTTTCTTGACACCTTGCTACCTTAACCTTGTTTGATGAAATACCGTGATACTGGCCCTAGTCTATCCTTAAACATGTGAACCTTGATTGAGGCCAAAGGTCTAAGTTGAGGATGGCTGCAGTTGGTGGTCTCGCTTTGAGGCATAGATATTGTGTACTTCACCTGAGAATAAAAGTCTAAGTTGAGGGTCGCCGTTATTATGGTAAAGTAATTATAATAAGGTGGACAGTTGAGAAATCAAGAAAGAAATGAAAAAGCATGAACTGAGTGAAAAAAAATAAAAGAAAAGTCCCTTGAGTTAAAAGAAATGCAAAAATGAGTTTGAAATCGAGGTACAACTGAAAAAGAGAAAGAAAGCACTCGAGAAATCATATTAGAGATGGTTGTGTTGTTAGAAAGCATCCTAGTAGGGTATGACATTGATTGGGCTCAATTTATAGCAGAATAGATCTACAAAGTCGCAGTCCGGATTGGATCATGAAAGCAAAAAGTGTTGGTAAACATGGTTCAAGGGTAGCGTTTAGTCACTACTTTCCCAAAATACCATATCATGAAAGCAAAAAGTGTTGGTAAACATCGTTCAAGGATAGCTTTTAGTCACTACTTGCCCAAAATACAATACCAAAGCACCCTGAACCTATGTTACAAGCCTATAAGTCCTAAAGTGATCCAACTCTACTTTATCACCAACCTAGAAGATGAGTATAGAGGCAATCCTATGGTATTTGTCCATATGCATTGAATTTCAATTGTAAGAGTGAGAATACTTCCTCAGTCCCTGAATTCAAAATGCTTTTGAGTGAGTATGAGACTTCTTTCTATTGAGGGCATTTGCACTACTTGGGTAGCATATAACTATACTAGTGATTGTGGATGATTGATGCTCCTTATCTTGTCATAGTTGGATTGTCAAGTATCTACTTATGTTCTTGTTTGCTTAGTAACATTGCAATCCTGTTTTAAAAATAGTAGTTGGGTACCTGAATCAAAGGAACTGTTGTATGTGCCATTAGTATAGTTACTATGTATTTCTCTTTGTCTACGTAGATTGAGCCATTGCTTGAGGACAAGCAACAATTCAAAATTAAGGGTGTTGATCTGATGTCAAAATACAACATATTTTTTGCCTGAAACAAGGGATTTAATAAGTTCTTAATGCGACTTTTTATGGTTTTTATGTGTTTATGTGTTAATCTTGCAGAAAAGTTAGGTTAGCATGATTTTGTAGAAAAGTTGTAGATTTTGCTGAAGCATAAGACATATGAGCCCACCTACGAGTCATAGCTCAAGCTACGAGTCGTAGTGTGTATCTTAGCAAGAAATACAGACCAAAAATTAGAAATCTGCCAAGTCAAGGTAACTTCTACAAGGACGTCCTATTAGCCATAGGACATACTACGACTCGTATAGGTGGACTCGTAGCATGAATCAGAGAACCATAAAGTTGGACCAAAAATGGAAGGCTAAGACTACTAGAAGAATGTAGGAGTCATAGCTCAAGCAATGACTCGTACCTATGGGTCATACCAGTTTAGTCAAAGATGCCAAGAACATGATATGAGACCCTGACTACAACTCGTAGGATGACTTACAAGTCGTACCTATGAGACTTATCAGCTATCAGCTATCTTTTCTATATAAATTCTAGGGTAGTTTTGTAAATACTATATATAATTTAAGTTAGGTTTTTAGAAGGGAGTCCGACTAGGAGACATTCTATAATCACATTTTGAATTTTTTCTTAGGTTTTTAGAGTTGTTTATTGTTCTCCCTTGGAAAACCCATTTAGGGGATTGCAAATCTTATCTAGCACTCATTGTTGATCAATCAAGCTTGTAGGTTTGCAACTTGTGGTGTCTATTTTCTTAATTATTATTGGTCAAACTTTTATTTATGTCTTGTGTGTGCATTTGCGGTTGTTTTGCCTTAGTCATGAGTAGCTAAGCATCACAACTTGGGGTTGTGGGAACTATAGGCAGTTGATTTGAGATAACCTAGGTTTATTGCATTTCCATAATTGGGGTTTGCATGTATTGCCTATTTCCCTTCCTTATGATTGACGTTTGGTAGTGGCTAATACCAAACACCACCTACTTTCACAATCTCGACCAAGGTAGTGATGAATAGAAAAAGGATAGTAGATGGCAGGATTCAATTGATATCTTATCATCTAATCAACTGAACCTAACCAAGGGGAGGTTGACTGGTACAATAGGTAACAATTATTTGGCAAACCATGGACGTCGACCAAGCGCCATGGTGAAATTCAACCTTCACCTTCACAAGAAGGCTGGAAGAACCTATGTTACCATTCTGTATGCTAATCTTCAATAATAGTTATGTTACCTAGGGTAATCGAGTCAATGAACCATTAGGAACACAATTCCCATGTTGTCCCTAAAATTGATATTTTCCCGCATAGTAGTATAGTCATAATATTACTTTTTTTTAATCACAAACCACCCCCCATTTAGAGATTTTAATTATTGATACTTGAAGCAATTAGTAGTAAAGTCTTATAGTCAAACCCTGTATTCCCTGTGGATTCGATCCTGACCATTGGTTAGGTTAATTACGTACAATGATTACTTTCTTATTGGAGCATGAACATATGGACTAATCAATGCCAAAGCCTCCTTTTAACCTAATTTACATGATTTAAAGATGATTTACTCATCGGTCTTATTTATTATGAAAATCACTGCGCAATATGTTGGAGTTTATGAAATTGTGATTATTTTGCTATGTTTTAAGCTATCTAGCCAAGGTCTATTGCAAGATTTGATGAAGGATTTTGATGTTTATTGCTTAAGGGTGTTAGAAAATATGTAGTAATGGTTTTACAATGAATGTTCTAGGATGATAACACTCTTGAATTATATGGTTTTACACTAGTACTACACACCCTCTAAGTGTTTGATAAAATGTCTGGCTATGATTTCTTGAGGAATTGAAGGTCTTATGCATGTCTTATGACTTGAATGACTATATAATGATGAAATGATGATGAGATGATGATTAAATGATAATGAAATTAATTTATGTATATGAGGACGATATGATGACAAGTGAGTGTATGTATATGGAATTCTCTATAGAATGTTGTAATATGACCATGCCCTACTCGGGGGTTGCACGTTGGGTGAGCTTGTGAAGTAGTTTGTACCATGATAACCTATCAAGGGGTTTGTACTCCAACACCATGGGTCATAGTTTGCAACTATCCATCAACCTTGTTGGGGGGTTTGTACCCATCAACCTATCAGGGGTTTGTTCTCTGGCACCACGGATGGTAGGGTACGATGATCCACCAACCTATCAGGGGGTTTGTACTCAGGCACCACAGATGGTAGGGTGCAACAATCCTCCAACCTATTGACTTGGTTTGTATCTCAATCACCAAAGGTGGTAGGGTGTGACGATCCACCAATAGTCTAATGGTCTCTTCTTACATATATATTATGCCTTATATGAGCATGTTTATTTCAAGTATCATTCATACATATCATATTATTAGTATGATATTCATTGCATATGATTATGCATTTTTCCATGTTGCTTTTCCCTTATTGCATTGTATCCTACATATTTAGTTCATTCAAACATACTAATGCATACTCTATGCCTACATGATGTCAGTATGTAGGAACTGGTGTACCACTTAATCATCCTCCTTCTCCACGTGGCTGGTTTTATTATCTTATAAGCTTGTTGGTGAATTCTTCACTTCAGGGATGTTACTTATGAACTCTTGCTATGTATTAAGACTATTTTTCTGTTGGTTATATATTGACTATGAGGGTGAGTGCGGTTGCTTGTCTTGGCCTCCACTCCTATTTATGTAGTAGAGGTGTTTTTGGACATGTTATGTATCTATATTGTGAGCCTTGACTCTCTTGGTTCTTGATGTTATGATATGAAAGTTTATCCTTAGTCCCATTTCCTTGCTTATGTTTATTCCTTATTGTCATTTTAATTCTTTTAGCGACCAAGGATGTGTAATGATATGCTTTGAGGCTTGTTTGGGGTTTTTCGGGTTCCCCATTTGTCGATCACGTCTAGGACCCAGGTTAGGTCGTGAGAAAGATGGTATCAGAGCACTAGGTTGTTAGATCCTTAGAGTCTAACACACCACATTGATTAGAGCCCTATTCATGGTTGTGTTGTGCAGCACAACTATGAGTAGGAGGCTATGACAAGTTTTAGGAATTGTTTCCCTTCTTCATGTTCTAAGTCATACTATAGAGTTGAAGTAAGTTTTCCTGCCCTAACGCTTGTCCTTTGTTATGTTGGATCGTGCCTAATACGAGAGGGAGATGAACCCGCATGCCCGAGGAGCAACTGGCTAATAGAAAGCTTAGGGATACTCTTACCTTGCTTACACAAGTGGTAGCTAATTAAGCCAATTAAGGGGCCCAAGCCCCTCATGCTCCTACAACTGCCTCTCGGGTGAGAAACTTCATGAGAATGAATCCCTTGGAATTCTATAGGTCAAAGATGAGTGAGGACCCTCAAGTATTCACTGATAAGATTTACATGATTTTGTCTATTATGGCTTTGAGGGTGAAGGATAAGACAGAGTTGGTGGCTTACCAACTCAAATGTGTTGCACAAGTATGGTCTAACCAATGAAAGGAGGAAAAGGGACTGAACTATATAGTGCTTTAGGAGTAGTTCATGGTGGCCTTTCTTAATCAGATTTTCTCCCTTGAACTTAGGGGAGCTAAGCTAGTGGAATTTATTAATTTGAGACAAGGGCTCATATGTGTGAGAGAGTATGCCCTCAAGTTCAACCAACTTTCAAAATATGCTCCATATTTGGTGGCCAACTCTAGAGCTAGGATGAACAAATTTGTAATGGATGTGTCCGACTTGGTTAGTGAGGTGTGCCAGTCTGCCATGTTGATTAGTGATATGGATATGTCACAACTGATGACCTATGCCGAGTAAATGGAAGGGGAGAAATTGAGGAAGAGGAGGGGTCATGAGGCTAAGAGAGCCCATTTCAAAAGTAAGTTCCAAAAGAGTGGCCGGGTCCATCAAGGTCAAGGGTACTCTCATGCTTCTAATAGGGGACTTGCTAATGACTTCCTAAGGACCCAAGGTATTGGTGTTGTGGTTCCTAATGAATTGTGTGATAGGTGTGGTAAAGGTCATAAGGGCCCATGCTTGAGAGATACTAATGTTTGCTTTGGATGTGGAGAAGTGGGTCACAAAAAGATGGATTACCCTCAGACTCGCAACAAAGGCAAGGAGGTTCATCCATAAGTTGCAAATACGGTCCCTTTGGGGAGAGGTGGCTGGAGAGATGGTGCCCCAAGGCACAATCAGTTTTATGCTTTGCATGGGAGGCAGGTGGTTGATGAAGTACCCGATGTTATTGCTGGTATGTTGAAAATCTTTGACTTTGATGTGTATGCATTGATTGATCTGGGTGCCACTCTTTCTTTTATTACAGCCTTTGTTGCCAAAAAAGTTCCATGTTGACCTCGAGTTGGTGCCTACCCCAATTGGTGCATCTATTGTTGCTAGAAAAGTTTGTAGGAGTTATCCTATTTGCATCTTCCATAAAATATTGCCTTGTGATCTTGTTGAGTTAGACATGGTTGATTTTGATATCATTCTTGGGATGGATTGGTTGCATTCATACTATGCTTCTATTGAATATTGCCTTGTGATCTTGTTGAGTTAGACATGGTTGATTTTGATATTATTCTTAGGATGGATTGGTTACATCCATACTATGTTTCTATTGATTGTAGAACCCGTAGAGTCAAGTTCCAATTCCCAAATGAACCCGTCCTTGAGTGGGAGAGTCAAGATGCAATGGTCAAGGGTAGATTTATCTCTTGCATTAAAGCCTGTAAGTTGATCTCTAAGAGGTGTCTTTATAATCTTATGAGTGTTAGGGATATGAAGTCTAAATTCTTTCCCATAGAGTTAGTTCCGATTGTAAATGAGTTTCTCTAGGTCTTCCCAAAAGACCTTCCCGGTGTTCTTCCTGAAGGGGAAATAGACATTAGCATAGTCCTCCTCCCCAATACTCAACCCATTTCTATTCCCCCCTTACCGTATGGCCCAACGGAGTTGAAGGAGCAATGGAGGGACTTGTTGGAGAAGGGGTTTATTAGGCCTAGCCAATCACCCTGTGGTGCACCGGTGTTGTTTGTGAAAAAGAAGGGTGGGTCCCTCAGGATGTGTATTGACTACCGGCAACTCAATAGGGTCAACATCAAGAATAGATATCCTCTTCTGAGAATTGATGATTTTTTTGACCAATTGTAAGGGGCTAGCCATTTCTCTAAGATTGATCTTCGGTTCAATTATCATCAAGTGAAAGTGAAGAAGTGTGATATCTCCAAGATGGCCTTCCGGACTAGATATGGGCATTATGAGTTTGCTATGATATCTCTTGGGTTGACTAATGCACCGGCCATATTCATGGACCTAATGATTAGGGTCTTCAAACCCTACCTTGATTCCTATGTTATGGTCTTCATTGATGATAGTTTGATCTATTCTCGTGGCGAGGAGCAGCATAGGGCCCATTTGAGGGTTGTATTGCAAAGATTGAGGGAGGAGAAATTGTATGGTAAATATGATAAGTGTGAATTTTTGTTGAAGGAGGTTGCTTTCTTAGGGCATGTGGTGTCTAGGGATGGTATAAAGGCGGATCCTAAAAAGAAGGATGTGATTAGAAATTGGCCTAGACCATTGACCCAGTCAGACATTAGGAGTTTCTTGTACTTACTGGGGTATTATCAGAGGTTTGTGAATGGGTTATCTTCTATTACTTCCCCTATGAAAAAATTGACTCAAAAGAAGGCTAAGTTTGTGTGAACCGATGACTGTTAGAGGAGCTTCCAAACATTATACGATAAGCTTGTGTACATTCTATAATGTCACTACCGGATGGGCTTGAGGGATTTGTGGTGTATTGCTATGCTTCTAGAGTTTGTTAAGGTAGTGTGCTAATGCAAAATAGTAAGGTGATAGCCTATGCTTCTAGGCAACTCAAGGTGCACAAAAGGAACTACCCTACCCATGATCTTTAACTAGCTGTTGTGATATTTGCATAAAAGATTTGGTACCATTACTTATATGGGGTGCATGTTGATGTGTTCATCGATCATCATAGCCTCCAACATGTCTTCACTCAAAAAGATCTTAACTTGAGGCAAAGAAGGTGGCTAGAATTTCTTAAAGATTATGACATGAGTGTGCATTATCACCGGATAAGGCAAATGTGGTAGTGGATGCCTTGAGTAGGTTATCCATAGAGCTCATGTTGATAGTGGTGAGAAGGAGATGGCTAGGGAAGTGCATCGGTTTGGTAGGTTAGAGGTTAGACTAGAGGAGGTTGGTTGTGGTGATGTTGTTGTAGTGGATGGTTCTAGGTCTTCTTTGGTTGATGAGGTGATGACAAAACAAGATCTTGATCCTGCCTTGTTAGAGTTAAAGGCCTTGGTGAAAGAGGGCAAGGTGGAGGTTTTCTCCCTAGAGGGAGATGTTGCTCTTAGGTACCAAGGTAGGTCATGTGTACTGTGTGTTGATGGCTTGATAGAAAAGATCCTTGATGAGGCCCACAACTCTTCCTATTCTATCCACCCCAATTCCATGAAAATGTATAGAGACTTGAGAGAGGTGTATTAGTGAGGAGGTGTGAAAAAGGACATTACCAAATTCATTTTCGGTTGTGATAGTTGTCAACAAGTCAAGGTCGAGCATTAAAGGCTAGATGGCCTAACCCAAGACATAGAGATTCCTACTTAGAAGTGGGAGGTGGTTAATATGGATTTTGTGGTGGGATTGCCCAAGACTAGGAAAGGTTTTGATTTCATTTGGGTTGTGATTGATAGAATGACAAAATTGGCTCATTTCCTACCGTTTAAGACCACATATGGGGCAGAAGATTATACAAGGCTATACATTCATGACTTGGTGAGATTACATGGGGTTCCTTTATCTATCATATCGGACCGTTGAGCTTAATTGTCTTCACATTTTTTGGAGATCTTTCCAATAGAGTCTTGGTACTAGAGTTAAGCTTTCTATGGCCTTCCACCCTCAAACGGAAGGCCAAGCCAAAAGGCCATCCAAACCCTTGAGGATATGCTTAGAGCATGTGTGTTTGAGATTAAAAGTAGTTGGGATGATCATCTTCCATTGATTAAGTTTGCCTACAACAATAGCTATCATTCTAGTATTGGTATGTCTCTTTTTGAGGCTCTTTATGGGAGACGTTATAGATCACTGGTTGGTTTGTTTGAGGCTGGTGAGGTAACTTTGTTGGGAACAGATCTGGTTATGGAGGCTCTTGAGAAGTTTAGGATGATTAGAGAAAGGTTGAAGATAGCCCAAAGTCGCCAAATGTCCTATGCTGATCTGAGGAAAAGGGATCTTGAATTTCGAGTTGGTGATTGGGTTTATTTAAAGGTATCCCCATAAAGGGTGTGGTCCATTTTGGTTCAAATGGAAAGTTAAGCCCAAGATATATGGGTCCTTATAAGGTGATGAGAAGGATTGGTAAAGTAGCTTATAAGTTGAAATTGCCTAAACAAATGTACTTGGTTCATCTGGTGTTTCATGTGTCTATGTTGAGGAAATGTGTGGGTGATCCGAATGCCATTGTGCCTCTTGATGTTGTGGGTATGGTTGAAGATAATTTGACAGGTCTTCATTGATGATAGTTTGATCTATTCTCGTGGCGAGGAGCAGCATAATGGTTGAAGATAATTTGACACATGAAGAGGTTCCTTTCAGATTTTGGATAGGCAAGTGAAGAAGTTGAGGAACAAATAGGTGGCTTCCGTGAGGGTTCTTTGGAGGAATCAACAAGTTGAGAGTGCCACTTGGGAGGTCGAAGCAGAGATACAAAAGTGATATACTTACTCTTTCCACTCCATTCAAGCTTAAGGTATTGATCTAAGTCCTTTCTATGATCTCAAGTCTTAAGTTCAACCCTCATATCATTACATATGGTCATGTTTAAATTGACAAGTCCATGATGATATTACACTTATGATGAAATTTTTGAAATGATATCTAAGTGCATTGTCACATCTCTATGTGGGTTAAAATTGTCATGTTTGTGTCTCTCATATATGTCTCTTTCCCATTAGGGGATGAATGTTCCCAAGGGTGAGATATTGTAACGACCCCAAAAAATGCCCGAAAATGTGCCTCAAAAGTGTCCGAAATCGTAATTTCCATATATCTCAAAATCCGTGTGTGATATCAAAAATTCAACTTCATATTCTTGTTCAAGGGGTCATTTTGAGTTGAAAATGGGTCTAACCCCGATTTAAGAGCAAAGGATTAGCAATTGTGGATTTTCCAAGTGACGATTTCCAAAGAGCTTTTGCGCCACTAGCACGACGCGCCAAGGGCACACAGATGAAGAAACTCTACTCTCGCGTCCTATACATAATATAGACATGTATATTTTGTGTCCGATTATTTTTCTTGCGGTCCAATATTTTGAAGTCGTGGGCCTAAGTGTCCCCAAACATAAAAATACCCATGCTTAGCCATTCGCGCCAGGGCCGCACAGATGAAAAAACTCTACTCTCGTATCTTGTACACGATGTAGACATGTATATTTTGTGTCCAGATATTTTTCTTGTGGTCCAATATTTTGAAGTCTTGGGCCTAAGTGTCCCCAAATGTAAAAATACCTATACTTAGCTATTTTTCACCCTCATATCATTCAAAATATTCCCCAATATTCATTAAAACACTTAGCCAAATATTTTACTCCTAAACTCATGTCTCAAAACCATTTTCAGATTCATAAGGATTGCTCTCAAGCTTTAAGTCTCTATTTTCAATCTTCATCGAATTCATCTCCAAAGCTAAGGTATGTGGATTTCTTTCATGGGCTCCATTCACCCATGATACCCAAGCCTCCTTTTACCCTAATTTGCATGATTTAAAGATGATTTACTCATCAGACTTATTTATTATGAAAATCACTCCACACTATGTTGGGGTTTAGGAAATTGTGACTGTTTTGCTATGTTTTGAGCTATGTAACCAAGATCTATTGCAAGACTTAATGAAGGGTTTTGATGTTTATTGCTTGAGAGTGTTACTAAGTATCTATTAATGGTTTTACAATGAATTTTCTAGCATGATAACACTCTTGAATTGCATGATTTTACACGAGTACTACACACCCACTAAGTGATTGATAAAATATACGGCTATGGTTTCTTGAGGAATTGAAGGTCTAATGTATGTCTTATGAGTTGAATGTCTATATGATGATGAAGTAACGATAAGATGATGATGAAATGATGATGAAATGAGTGCATGTATATGAGGACTATATGATGATAAGTGAGTTTATGTATATGGTATTCTCTATATAGTGTTGGAATGTGACCATGCCCTACTAGGGGGTTGCGCGTCGGGTAATCTTGTCAAGGGGTTCATACCTTGATAATCTATCATGGGGTTTGTACTTCAGCAGCATAGTGATAAAGTGTGACTATCCATCATCCTTGTTGAGGGTTTGTATCCATCAACCTATCGGGGGGTTTGTGCTCCAGCACCATGAGTGGTAGGGTGCGATGATCCACCTACCTATTGGGGTATTTATACTCCGGTACCACGGTTGGTAGGGTGCAACGATCCACCAACCTATTGACCGGGTTTGTACCTTACTCACCAAGGGTTGTAGGGTGTGATGATCTACAAATAGTCTAATGGTCTCTTCTTACACATCTATTATGTCCTATATGAACATGTTTTATTTCAAGTATCATTCATACATGTCATATTGTTAGTATGCTATTAATTTCCTATTATTATGCATGTTTCCATGTTTCCTATCCCTTGTTGCATTGAATCCTACATACATAGTACATTCAAACATACTAATGCATATTCTTTACCTACATGATGTCACCATGTAGGAACCGGTGTACTCCTAGATCATCATCCTCCTCCATGTGGCTAGTTCGATTGTCCT
This sequence comes from Solanum virginianum, assembly GCA_000787875.1. Lineage (NCBI taxonomy): Eukaryota > Viridiplantae > Streptophyta > Magnoliopsida > Solanales > Solanaceae > Solanum > Solanum virginianum. The sequence goes on along the minus strand of DF357702.1, from coordinate 68,908 downwards.
ACAAGCTTATTGATGAGTCCTCCACTTCGGGGATGTTGCTTATAAACTCTTGCTATATATTAAGATTATCTTTCTTTTGGTTATGTATTGACTATGAGGGTGAGCTCGGCTACTTGTCTTGGCCCCCGCTCTTATCTATGTAATAGAGGTGTTGTTGGACATGTTACGTATCTATGTTATGATCCTTGACTCTCTTGGTTCTTGATGTTATGATATGAAGGTTTATCCTTAGTCCCATTTCCTTGCTTATTCTTATTCCTTATTGTCATTTTTAATTACTTTCATGATCAAGGATGTGTAATGATATCCTATGAGGCTTGTTTGGGGTTCCTTCGGGTTCCCATTTGTCGGTCACGTCTAGGCCCTAGGCTTGGGTCATGACATTAACATCATTCAGTAACAAACAAGATGGATGATTTAATGGACACAACTATTTACAATCACATGTCTACAATAACTAATTCCTGACTCAAGCAACAACTCAATCAAGGGCAACCCTATTTCACATAACTAAATTCAAATTCAGGAAAGATTTCATGTTCAAACACCATACCTATAATAATCATCAAATCAATCAATTAAAACAAGGAAAATTAAAGGTATAATGTAACTACAAACTTACCAAAATTGAATATGAACTTGAAGAAGAGATGAGAGATAGTGAACATTAAGAAACTCTAGGTGCCGCAAATCTCATTGGAAAAATGAACGGAGGTGGTCAAAAAAATAAAGGGAAGGTGATGCTTGGTTGATTTGGTATATTTAGGTCTAATAGGGTTAAAAATAATTTAACCCCTCCTTTTTAATTTAAATCAGGTCAATTGATTAAAAGACTGGGCCTGGGTCTACAAAACCCTAATTACAAGTTGTGGATAGATCTACGACTCATAAGTCATGGTCTTATAGAACCATCAACACTTAGCACAATTTTAGAAACTTACCTAAGATCTAAAAAACCCATCCACAACTCGTAGATTGATATACAAATCGAAAACTTGGCTCATGGATTTGAGTGCACAATTTTCCTACTTATTGGAATTTTCTACGAGATACGATATGAGTCATAGTTTGCTCTACAACTCATAGACCCAGTCGTAGAAACTTGACCTGATGATTTTCTCAGCCAAATTTGCTGACTTGGTCCTATACCTACATACTCTCCATGAAATACACACTTACCTAATATACAACCAACTCAATGTCAGAAATTGCAATCAAACAAACAAAAACAACTACCTATGAATTCAAAAACTAAAAAATGAACCTATAACTATGCAATAACATCAAACACTTTGAGTTTCCTCCCAAGTAGCACCTAATTTATTATCGCAATATGACTTAGACAAATTGGTTACTAGACTTCACCAATTGCCCAAACCTTACTTTTGAGCTCATTTGGATGCTTCATGGACTGGCGGATATCGAAGGCAACTTCTTCGTCATTCAATCTAAAACTGAGTTAACCAATTTCCATTCTACTAGAGTTCATCCCGTGGCTAGGAATGGCCTTCCCAAGATGATTGGGATGTCTACGTCAACCTCATAATCAAGAATCACAAAATGTGTAGGGAATATGAATTTCTCCACTTTAACCAACACATCATAGAGTATACCCACAGGGTTCTTCACCATTCGATCTACCATTAATAACCGCATATTAGTACATTAATAACCGCATATTAGTAGGAGTACCGGCTCCCAATCTAAACTTTTTGTAGACTACAAGGGGTAACAAATTGTTGCTTGCACCTAAATCACATAGTGCCTTTTCGAACTCAACATTTCCTATAGTGAAAGCTATAGTGAAAACACCTGGATCTTCGCGCTTTTGAGCTAAGGACTTTGTAGTGATAACAATGCAATGTTGAAGCTCTAGGGAAAGCTCCTGACTCACATTGCACTTCTTGTTAATCAAGTCCTTCATATACTTGGCATAACCCGACAACTTTTCCAATGCTTCAATAAGAGGGATGTTGATGGATAGTTGCTTTAGCATGGAAAAAAAAGTACTTGAACTTGCCTTCTTCCTCCCTCTTTTTGATTCTTTGGGGAAAATGAAGGGTAGGCCTAGAGACGGGCTTAAACTTCTGTGGCTCTTTAGCTTATTCACTCACTTCATCCTTACCATGATCATCTCCTTCATCCACATCCTTTGTTACAACCATCTCTTCAAGAAAATTTTTCTCATCAATCGATATAGAAGGATCAATAGTGCTCTTGCCAGCTTTACTAGTAACTACCATACATTGCCACTTATTCTTAGGAATTTTCACTATGTTGCTAGGCAATGTGACTTTCTGACGTTGATTCAACTAAGTTGACACTTGGCCAAATTATTGCTCAAGCTATTTAATAGCCATAGAATGAGACTTTATCTTTTGACTAATACTTGAAATATCAGAATTCATGCCCCTTAGGGTCTTATCTTATGTCTTAGCCTTATTTAATAGGCAATCAAACATCTCCTCAATTGTGAAATTCCTTGCACTATGACATGGTTATGTGGTGGCACATATGGACTATTTTTGAAACCATCTCTACAATCCCAAGCTACCTCTGCGCCCCTGTTTTTATCATAGTATCTACCTCGGTTGTCTCTAAACATTCATCTCTACCATAGTTCTGACCTTGGTGCAAATAGTCCTGATAGACCCTTAGCCATTGGTCCAGAAACTCCCGGTCTGATAATTTAAAAAACAAGCATTCGGCTTATAATATGGCTCCATGTACATGGGTGAACGTGGAGGTTGGTGACCCATTGCATTCACTCTCTCTTAGTTTTGCTTTATCACTACATCTATGCTTGTACGAAGCTGAGTAAGTGGTTGGATAATCTCTTCATTAATTTTGGCTTACTTTGAACCCACACTAACAACACATGAAATCTGCATAGAAGCTCTATCCCACTGTCCATATACATGATTAGTCTTGACCATTTGTTCCATACGCTCAGCAATCCTTGCAAATGATTGATATAGAAATATATCCCCCATGATAGTGTCAGCAGAAGCCTGACTGTTCTCGTTAAGGGAACGATAAAAGATCTCCACCAAGGTATCATCAACTATCTTATGGTCAGGGATGCTCCTCAAACATTTAATAGACCTCTCCCAATTGTTGATCTAGTCCTTCAATTTCAGCTTCTTCGATCTAGGGAAACACCCCTCCAAAATGCCCTTCTATAAATCTGCTCAACTAGTGCTTGAACTCTCTAGAAGCTCAGATAGACATAATGCAGTATTGCCTGTGAGAGCCAATGTGAAGACACAAAGTCCCACAATATCCATAGATAGATTTTGTGTCCCAATACACTCTTACAAACAAATTCTACATTATGCAAGTGGCTATGTGGATCCTCTTATGGTAAGCCCACAAATAACCCACAATTCTGCAGTATCTGAAGTAACCCACTAAAGACTATGAACTTTGTGTCTGCTTGTAGTGGTGGCAACATAATAGCTCCCATCACATTCATAGCCATTGGGTTCAACCTATACTGATTCCACTGGTAAGTATTGTCATTTAAATCCCGAGGTTGTGGAATATCCTCTGATAGAGGTGGGCTCTCATTCCTTTCATCATCATTATTACCCCGATTCAAAGCTGCATTGACCACATTGTTGGAATATTCTTAGACCATTCTTCTTACAATTCGTCAGATCTTTGGATCAAATGTATTTAAGGGATTGCCTTGACTCCTAGTGTGAGGCAACAATACTAGTATACCTTGCAAAGAAACGAAAATAAAAGAAAAAATAGAACAAAGGAAACTAAGGATTAACACTCAAATTACTTAATAAATTAATCTAAGTCGTGTCATGACCCAAGCCTAGGGCCTAGACGTGACACGACGCTAGGGGAACCCGAAGGGATCTCAAGCAAGCCTCTGCACACCATTACACATCCTTAGTTGGGAAGCAATAAAATACAATGAGAGATAGCAAATAGGGATAGCCAAGGCTAACGGGCATCTTTCATATCATAATCAACAAGAGTCAAGAGAGAGAGAGAGAGAGAGATTCAAAGCTTATAACATTACACATGACATGCTAATAAGACCTCTACTACATAGATAAGAGCGGGGGCCAAGACAAACCACTTGGCTCACTCGCATAGTCAACATTTATATAAAAGAAAGTTAGTCTTAGAACATAACATGAGACAATGAGTAACGTCCCCGGAATGAAGGACTCACTAACAAGCTTGAGTGGAATTGTACTGGCCATGTGAATGGGGATGCATAAGTGGGACTCCAATTCCTACATGATGATATCATATAGGCATAGAGTATGCATTATTACTTTTGAATGTACTAAGTATGTAGGATGCAATGCAACAAGTGATAAGAACCATAATTAAAATGCATAACATAGGCAATGAATAATCATATAGCAATATAGCATGTATGAAAGATGCTTGAAGTAAAACCATGCTTATATTAAACATAATACGAGTATAAGGAGTGACCATTATTAGTGCAATCTAACGCCTACCACCATCTTGGAGAGGCACATGAGGTACAAACACAAACCCCCCAACATGATTGATAAGGTATAAACCCCCAACATGGTTATCAAGGTACAAACCCTTTGACATGGTTGCACAGGCCTGGTACCTTTCAAGCGAGGAAATTAAGGTATAAACCCCTCAACAAGGTCACCTAGGCCTACAATCTCCTGAGTAAGGCTTGGTCATTTACAACACTATAGAGATAATATCATATAAATATATTTCTTTCATCATCATATACATACATCCCTTTCATCATCATATACATAAATTCCCTTAATCATCATAAAGTTATTCATCTCATAAGACGTGTATTGAACCTTCAATTCCTCAATATATCATAACCGAACATTTTATCAAACACTTGGCAAGTGTGTAATGCTAGTGTAAAACCATGCAATTAATATCCCATCTTCGTTCTTAGATTCATAGCTTTGAACATGCTAAAATAGTCACCATTTCTTGAAACCCCATCATAGTGTGCAGTGAAATTCATAATAGATAAGACCCATGAGTAACTCAACTTTAAATCATACAATTTTAGGTAAAAGTGGTATTATAGGTAAAAGGAACCTATGAAAGAAACCTACAATCTTGACCTTGGAGAGTACCATGATGAAGATTAGAGATGGAGAGTTGAAGCTTGAATGAGAACCTTGAAATTCGGATGAGTTAGAGACTTGAATTTAGGAGATGAAATATTGGCTAAGTGTTTGAGTGAGTATTTGGGAATATCTTGAATGATATGAGGGTGAAATAAGGCTAAGTATAGGCACTTTCACGCATGGGAACACTTAGGCCCAAGTCCCAAAGCCTTGGACTGAGATAGAAAAACTAGGCAAAAATTAACTGAGGTGCCCCCTTGGCATATCGCACCAGTGGCACGAAAACCACTTTGCAAATCAATTTTTGGAAATTTGAAATTGCGATTTGTTTGCTCTAAAATCAAGATTAGACCCATTTCCCACACAATTTGACCCTCTGAATAAGAATAAGAAGTCAAATTTTTGATATTACACATGGATTTTGAAATATATGAAAATTATGATTTTGGGTACTTCCGAGGCACATTTTGCGTGCACTTTTTGGGGTCGTTTCAAGTCTAGCCATATTCCTTGGAAACAATGCCAAAATATTTGATGTCGTGCAAGTTACACCTCTATTTTAGAGGTTAAAGTGGTCCTTGTCAACACATAAAACCTAACCAAGGTTAAGATCGAACCAAAGGGAATACATAGACAAAATGTTAATTCACTAATAAGTAATTCAAGTAGTTAATCAACTAAATTCCTGGGGGGTGCAATAATCAATAAGAACGTAAAATAAACTAACTATCATGAGAGACATTTGATAATAAAGAGAAACTAGGGTATTATATTCCCATGATTTCCCAACTTAGTATCACCAGATAACCTGATTCATGTATAGAATATAACATGCACGACAATAATTTAAGTTCACCAAGGCCCTTCAGTCAAAGGTGATAGGTGAATTTCACTATGTGATATTGTCCATATCCATAGTGTGCAATACTAACCATTACCTATAAGTCCTAGTCAACCTCTTCTTTGCCCATTTCAATTGATTAGATGAGAACACATCATCGAATCATGTTAATCAATTTCTTTTCCTATTCATTACTACCATGGTCCAGTAAGTAACACTAGGCAAGTTCTTATGTTGGCCACTACTAGAAAACCTTTAAAATGACGAGAATTTATTAATACATGCATATACCTATTCAAAGAATTATAAATTATCTGGATTTATTAAGTTAGATCTTCATGGTTCCCACAACCCTATTTATAGATTTACCTACTCATGTTATGGGTAGATGAAGAAACTATGAATTGATAAAACATAATTAAGCACTTACCCAATTAAATTGAAATCAAGCAAATCCAAAAAGAATGAGAATCACAAGGTTTAAGATCAAATTAACCCACAAGTGTTTTCTTACTATCTTCTCTCTCAAGTATTGGGTTCTCCAAGTAAAAACCCTAAAAGTACTGAATAATGACATCCACTTTTTTTCAATAACCTAAAAGTACTATTTATAGTAATTATAATTATGTCCTTAAGAAGTAGAAAAATTGGTCATATGACTCAACGAAAGCTCTCTATGACTCGTAATGTGATTTACGAGACATAGTCAAGGTCTTATAATCAGCTTCTGGGATCTTGGACTGCTCTTGTACCACTTCACTTTATAAGTTGTAGACTGATGTACAACTCATATTTCTCTCTCGTATACTTCAACAATATCACCTTGTCCTTCACCAGAAATCTTTATGAAACCTATTTATATGACTCGTAGAATGCTTTATGACTCGTATAGCTAATCTTTAGATATTATCCTTAACTGGAATTTGTCCTGAAACTACCTGTACAACTAGTAGAATACGGTACGACTTGTAGAAGGTCTCATAAATTACCAAAAACCAGAAAACTTCTACAATTTTTCCCCAAGTCATAGCAACCTACTTTCCTACAAAACTAATCACAAAAACACATAAAAATCATAAATGTCACATTGAGAAAACACAAAATCCTAAGTTTTAAGCATCAAAAGTGTTGTATTTTGAAAGCACATCAAAGGTGTTGAGGTTGAAGAGAACTTGCCATTGAAGAGGTTTTGGTTGAGATTTTGGATAAACAAGTAAAATGGCTTCACAGAGAGGATATGGCTTTGGTTAAAGTGCTTTTGAGAAATCCACATATGGAGAGTGGATGATGAAGCGATATCCCTATCTTTTTCAGTCTACTCAAGCTTACATTATTAGGTTCTTCCTATTGTCAATGGTCCTTATTATTTCACTCCTATGTTTCATGACATGATATGAATATATGTGCATGAAAGTGATTTAAAGGATTTTTAGACATGAGTTTTAATGATTTTTTATCTTTCAAAAAATAAGTTAAGCATTGTGCTCTGATGATTAAAATCTTTAATGGTCAAGTCAAGCCTCTCAAGTCAACCCTTTTAAGTCAAGCCTTTCAAGCTAGTCTATTTCTCATTCGAGAAAGAATGTTCCAGAGGGGGAGATGATGTAAGGACCTGAATCTTGTGAGATTTTGTTGATGCTTAACCAAGTTTTCATAGGTGTGTGACCCATGGGGAATGCTTGTGTATGGCTTTGTGTGGCTCAAGAAAGAATTTGAGGCTTGGTGGCCCTCCAGGGAACCTCCCATAAGCCATGGTCCTCACCACTGGCCGTAGAAGGGGCCCTTCAAAGGTGCCCCAGCCTTTTAGCCAAGAATTGGCTAAGACAGCGACCACAAGGCCCTTACAAAAACCATCAAAGCACCATGAGCCATGGTGGGATCTTGTGGTCTTTACCGCAAGCCATGGTGAGATGTCATGAAGCCTTTATTCTAAAATATGGTTTTAAGTATAAAATTACAATCTTGGAACTCGGGTCATTTGTACAGATCATTGTACTATCAGTGCACCTTTGAATGGACCATGAACGATCAATCGAATTGTCCTTAGTCTGAAAAATAGGCTAAGTGTTTAAGACCCTTATAACTGATCCTTATAAGAATCGTAGTAAGTTGTGCAGGTTGTGCTGCCTTTTCACATGCCACCTGGACTCTTTTTAATATTTGTTTCATTAATGGCTTTCTCATAATTTTGGTGATTCTTAAGGGTCGTTTGTGACTTTCTAACCTATCCAAAACCCCTAAAAAACCTATACTCCTTCATTCTTATTCATATTCAGTCATCATAGTTAGAATATTAAAATTTTCTATTCTAAGAACTCCTCTAAAGTGTGACATTGGAGATTTAACTTGGAGCTCAAGTAAGGGTCTTCTTCTCCAATTCATTTCTTCTTGATTCTTTAATATTATCTAAGGTGTGTAGGATTGATTCATGGTCCCTTTTAACCATGAAGACCACAAACACTTTTTACTCCTTAATTTATGAATTTTAAGCTTACTTTAAATATGGATCTTTTAAATTAATGTTGTTTTGATTCAACTGAGATATGACTTGTATTCAATTGATATTTTTTTAAGTGATTTAAACCCTAAAATGTTTAATTGCATTGATATTATGCAGGTTTGAATATGAATGTCCCTTTAAATGTTAAATTTAGGAATAGGTAATATCAAGTATGCTTTAAATATGAGTTTCTTCATGAATTTACTTGGATTTCATATTATATTGCTATTTTTAGTATGAATTAGATCTATTTCCCATGCTAGCCTCTCTTCATTCATGGCATTTGCATATATGAACATTGATTTTTATGAAGTTTATGATGTGGGCTAAGACCCAATTATGTTTATGACTATGATTTTAAGAAAAGTATAGTTATGACTTGACATGTGATCACATAAAGTCTATGATATGACTCTTTGAGCAATTATGGGTGTTTACACCAACATGTGAAAGTATAAATGAGCTATTCCTATGCATGAAAGTATGACATAAAGTATGAATTAATGTTTTTGCCCAAGTATGGATGAATTGATGTATGATTTGGCTCTCTAGCCCAAGTATGCATGATTATGAAGAATGTTTGACTTTTAAGCCTAAGTATGCATTGAAATGATTGGAAGGACTTATACCTCTTTTAAAAACATGTATATGTATATGTATTCTTGTGGGATGATGACTTAGCACGAAGTGAACTTATGGGGGGAGAGAGGCGCTATCTACAAGGGTCTAATACCCAAGTCCCATGACTATCTGCCAAACATAGGTTCATGTTTATGGTAATGCTTACCAAAATGGGAGGCCCATAAGGTAAGACTATGATTACGTTATGCTCATGAAAAATCCTTCGTGAAATGGGGGTGCCCGTAAGGTAAGGTTGCTTCTCTAATAATGGAGGCTCATAAGGAAAAGTATGGTCTACCTTTGGCAAGAAGATAATCTCTTATTCGGTTTACGAAGACATTGGAATTCCATGTAATAGCTCACATGGTCTAGATGTCGATTGAGGTCTCATCCCCATATATTGAAGTTTTATGGTATTTCATGTATCATGGATTTCATGGTATATTGGCATATTACTCTTCCTTGTATATATACTTCTCTCTATATTTGTCCTTGTTATCGAACACTGAATATTGGTTTAATGAGTTCATATCCATTGCATGCTCGCATACTTAGTACATTCAAATATATTAACATATACTCTTTTCCGACATGATCTAACTATAAGTCAAAAGCTAGCCTGAGACCTACAAAAGCAAGGTTGAAATCCAACCCTCATGTAGGGATCGGAGACTATCATCATCCACTTCTTGACAGTTAGCTTTGATTGTCAGAGTTGTTTCTGGTGAATCCTATCATCCAAGGACAAGCCACTATTTATCTACCTAATATGTTACTTTCTCTTATGTCTTTACTTTGAGGGTGAGACCAGGATATGTCTTGGCTGCCGTCCTATTCTATGACATAGACGCATTATTGGACATCTTATAAACTCCAGGTACAACTTGTATGTGTTAAGTTATTTGCTACGAAGATTATTAATATGGATATCTATTAATGTAGTTGCGGTGGTGATATATTACTGATGAGATTAGAAATGTGGAAAGTAGCGTGACTCATACTCACCAACCCCTTAATTCTTATGTTCTAGTGCTATGTGCTATATGAAATCATGAAACATTCCTATTCCTCTTACATCCCCATAGGATTGATTCTTGGTCCCTTTCTACCAAAAATACCCAAACTATTTTACACTTGATTTATGGAATTTAAGCTTACTTTATTTATGAGTTTCTGAGATTATTATTCATTTAATTAAGTTGAATTATGGGCTATGCTAATTTGTTGATTTCAAAGTGATTTAAGCTCAAATATATTAAATTGCACGTATATATATTGAAGATTTGAATGTGTATTGTCCCTTTAAAGTTTGATTCCAGGATGGGTAATTTAAATTGAGATTTGACTGTGGATTTTACTTATGGATTTGTTTGATAGTATTATTGTTTTTAGATTGAATTTATATTTGGGAAAAGGCATAAATTGCCCCTGAAGTTATCCCAAAAAGTCATTTATACACTTTAACTATTTAAGTGAATTATTACACACTTATACTATGGGAACTAGTTGAACTGGCAATGGTATGTGTAAAAGGGAACTATGTTGTTGGAGAAATGGGAACGAAGCATAGTAGTGGAGCGAGAAAATTTTGACATGCTTTCTTATTCTCATGGTTGCAAACTCTTTGAAAAAAATAAATGTATTTTTGGAGGGGTGTAGGCACGATGAAAATTGATCCAAAGGAAACCAAGGTTCAATGACTCCTCTTCAAGATCTTGTCACCATCGACCCCCAAGGAGGAAGAAGATTACATCACAGCACTGACACTGGTGGTGCCTGCAGAAACTGCTACTGTAAAGAGCAAATAAAAATTTTCTTCTAAAATCCTTACTGTTGATTTTTTTTTTGGGTCTCCTCTTGGCGTAGTAGATCTCGCACTGATAAGACTTTCAAATTAAGAGATAAAAGTTTTCTTCAAGTAATAATAGTTTGTTTTGTTGTTTAAAAAAAATTAAAGAAATCTTTAGAATTTCTTTGATTTAGGGTAAAAATTGGATATTAGGTTTGTTTGTTCTCAGGAGAAGTTTTACTAGGTGAAATAGAATAGATAATGCATATGGGTGAAATGAAAAGGATATGGGTGAAAAGAAACGGGTTGAGTATTAACCTATGGGGCGAGTGTGTCTCACTATCTCCATGACATCTGGGTTTGGGGTAAGAAGGGTTAAAAAGTTTCAATTTTGAGTAGTATAAGTGTGTAACAGGTCACTTAAATAGTTAAACTGTATAAATGACTTTTCGGGACAACTTTAGGGGGAATTTATGCCTTTTCACATCTATGTTTTCCATGCTAATGTCACATCATTCATGGCATATGCATTCATGAGCATTGGATTTTATGGAATTATCAGTGAGCTAAGCTCACATATGTTTTATGAAAATGATTTCGGTGAGTTAAGCTTACATATATGGTTATTGTCATGACCCAAGCCTAGGTCCTAGACATGACACAGCGAATAGGGAACCCGAAGGAACCTGAAACAACCCTCTTAACATATCATTACACATCATTGGTCATAGAAACCTTTAAAACAACAACAAGAGTATTAAAATGGGGATATAGGACTAAGGGACATCATTCATATCATAGAAACATAATAAGCTCAAATGAGTATAGCATTAATACATCATAAGGTTCCAATAACACCTCTACTACATAGATAGGAGAAAAGGGCCAAGACAAGCAACCAGCCTCACCCCTCTTAGTCATAACCATACATCAAAGGAAAGAGTCTTAATACATAACATAAGGCCAAAATATTGTACCTAGAATTGAGGACTCACCAACTAGCTTGAGAGATAATGTACTAGTCACGTGGAGGAGGAGGATGATCAAGCAGTGTTCAGGCTCCTACATGGTGACATCATATAGGCATAGAGTATGCGTTAGTACATTTGAATGTACTATGTATGTAGGATCCAATGGAACTAGAGGTAGGCAACATAATCAAAATGCATAATCATAAGCAAGGGATAAGTGTAATAACATGACATGCATGATCAATGCTTGAAGTAAAACATGCTAGTAAAATCATATGCTTATATAGAACTTAATATATGTATAGGAATAGACCATCATCATAGACTAAACAATCTGTTACTCAAACTCCAAGGCACCTCTTCCCGTGAATGGGTGATTGAGGTACATACCCCTCAATTGGTAGTACGGACATATTATCCCCTGACAAGATGATTGAGTCTTGGTGCCCCCTCAACAAGGCAGCCAAGGCTTGACACCCCCTCGACAAGGCAACTGAGGCTTGACACCCCCTTGACAAGGTGATTGAAGCTTGATACCCTCTCAACACGGCCACCGAGGCATGACAGCCTCCCGACAAGGTGATCCAGGCTTGATACCACCTCAACAAGGCCATCAACATGTAACACCATAAATAATTTTTAGGAATTTAATACATATATATATTCCTTTCATCATCATAAAGTCACTTAACTTATATGTCATGCATTAAGCCTTCAACAACTCAAGAAAATAATCCAAACATTTTATCAAACACTAGTCGGGTGTGTATTGCTAGTATAAATCATTCAATTCAAGAGTGAAATCATGAAATAAAGTTCAAAATAAAACTACCTACCAATACTTGGTAATAACTTCATGAAATATATACTAAAACCCTTCACCAAACCTCAAGATAGTTTGTAGTCAAATTTATAGTAAGTAAGAGACATAAGTAAATCAACTTAGAAATATGTAATTCATGTAAAAAGGAAGCTTGGGAACCATGGGTGAAAGGACCCAATGGTTAAAACCCACAAACCTTAGATCTCGAACTTCTTGGAATTGAGTTGGGATAGAATGAAAGCTTGGAAGTGGGTCTTTGAATCCAAAACTTGTTCTTGAGTTTTCTTGAATTTGTATTGGGGTTTGGTGGAGGATATTGAGAGAATTTGAGAGTATATTTATTATGAGAGTAATGAGTTTGACCCATTAGAATAAGATTTAGGTCTTTTGGGGAGGTTACGATAGCATTGGAAGTCTAAAAAGGTCATTAGAGTAATTCAAATTTTCAAAAAAGCCATTAGTAAATGGATGGAAAAATTGGCAAAGTGTTGCCTTACTGGAGGGTTGAATGGTTGTGTGGCACTCCACTGGTCTAGTGGACTACCCGTCAAAAGGGACTTAGGGAAAAAATGGAAGTTGGGAACACATAGAAAAAAATAACGTCATCGTCACTTTGATGGGCTAATTCACGGGTCGTGTGGTGCTTCACAGTCTGTGTAGTGGTACATTGCACCATACCTAGACAAGAAAATATGGCCAAGACACCACATGCCCAGGTTCCATGAGGCGCCAACCCTCACACGGCCAGTCAAGGGTGCCCTTGGCACCTTACTTTGCTAAAATCTCCCCTCATGCCAACCTTGCCTCTCTTATGCACCCCCACGACCCTCCACACGGTTAGTGGAAAGCTACATGGCCTGTGCCACTGAGTATGTCACATTGCTTAGGCCAAAAATGGGCTTTTCCAGCCCCAAGCCATCCAAATGGCCCGTCCAAAATCTCACTGCTCGTCAAGCTATCCCTGTGACTTCACTACACAGGAGGGTCTCACAAAAATGGTCATCACTCCATCATCTGACCTCAGAAATTGGTAAAACCAAGTGCATTACAAAGCTAACTCAAAGGGATTTCATTTGACATGTCGTGGGCTATCCAGTTCTAAGTGTGCTAAAAGTTATGCTCATTTAAAGTTGACCCTTCCATGAACCAACACCCAAAATTCAACTTGGAGGTAAGTCTTGAACTTGTCCAAGTACTAGGGGTCTCTCATGACCCTAATACACTCTCCATCAAAACAAATGAGGTATGAAACATGGGTACATAAGAGCATAGAGGTACGGGGTGTCACAATATCTCCACCTTGGGAACATTCACCTCCGAATATCAAAGAAACGTACACAAGGAACGCAATCATTAGGATTTTAGCCTAACATGGATTCAACAACTGCACTTAAACATGATTTTCAAAAAGTCTCAACATGAACATCAAAAATCACCATAACTTGTCAATATAGACATGAATGCATGCAAATGACATAAGGGCCGAAACTCAAGACTTAAAATCATAGAAGGGACTTAGTTTGCTATCTTAAGCTTGAATAGAATGAAAGAGGTACATATTTCGCGGAAGAGGCACTGTTATTGCTTCTCTATATCTTCTCCGGCTCCCCGAGAGATACTTTTGACTTGACAATTCTCGCAATGACCCTTGACGAACACTACATCCTTATCAATCAACTTCTCTACCCTTCCATTCAATACTTCCATTGAGACCTTCTCCCAAGCCAACATATCCTACACAACACTTACAACCTCAAAGAGTTCTATAGCACTAGAGTCACCAATACATCCCCTCAACCTAGAAACATGAAGAACTGGATGAACCATATCCATAACCATGGGTAATCCCCATTCATATGCAACCTCACGAATCCTACTCAACACTCTACAAGGACTCACAAACCAAAAATTAAATCCCCTTTCTTGCCAAACCGGACCACACCCTACATGGCTGGGACTACCAAGTGAACTCAATCTTCAACACAAGCACACATAGCCTACCCTAGAACCAAATGACACCATCTCCTCCTAGGGAGACAACCTCCACATCACCACCTTACACCAAAGCATTTAATTCTAACAAGGCGGGGTCAATTTATTGTTTAGCTTTCACCTCATCATTCAAGAAAGATTTTGAAGCATCAACTACCACAATACCACCATTATCAACCTCTTCCAATCTAACTCCCAATCTAGCCAACTGATGGACCTCTCTAGCCACCACATTTCTTTCTACAAAATCACAAGGCAAGACCTAAATGCAACATTACTATATAACAATTCCCATAGACCTTTCTAGCAACAATAGACTCACCAATGGGGTAGACACTAATAAGTTCACATAACAATTCGGAACACAAGAAGACCACTAGTAACCAAAAGGAATAATGAGAGGAATAGGGACCCTGGAACCATCAAAGCATGCACAATAAAATCAATGAAAAGCCTCTAACTTACTGGTAGCATCACTGGGCACCTCGTCTACCCCTTGCCTCCTTTGAAGAGCATAGAACCGATTATGTCATGGAACACCCCCTTGGACACCTTTGGCCTCTTGATTCACATATCCATCTTGTTCTTGAAATTGACCACCCATACGCTTTCTTTGAGCATATGGACAATCGACTAGCTTATGACCCACTTCACTACAACTATAGCAATAGTCTTCCTTAAGCATGGGCCACCATGATTCCTTCCATACCTTGGATACTTAGGATTAGTTCTCCTATCATTGCCATATTGCCATTTTGAGTTAGACACCCTTTAAATAGCCAACCTCTTATTTGGAGCATCATCAGACTCTTTCTTTTGGAAATTGCCATCAAATCGAGTGCTCTTGAACCCCTTACTTCCCCTCTTCCTAATCTTCTCCACCTCAACTTGCTAGACAAAATTCATAAGGTGGGATAAGTCTATATCTCTAATCAACATAGCATACCAACACTCCTCATTCACCAAAATGAATACACCCGTCATAAACTTATTCATTCTAGACCTTAGATCGGCAACCAATTGTGGAGTATATTTAGAGAGTTGGTTGAACTTGAGGGCATACTCCCTCACATTCATGGACCCTTTCTTCAAGTTCATAAACTCCGTTATTTTGGCCTCCCTAAGCTCAATAGAGAAGAATCGATTGAGAAATACCTCCTTAAACTCCTCCCATATAACCACATTATTGTTTCTCTTCTCCTCCTTCCATTGATTAAACCATATTTGAGCCACCCCCTTTAGTTGGTAGCCTGCCAACTTTGCCTTTTCCTCTGAATTCACCCCTATGATAGACAACACCCTATACACCGCATCGATGAGCTCTCGAAGATCCTCATCCACATTAGACCCATGGGTTCATTCTTGTAAATTTCCTCACCCTAGAAGCCAGAGTAGGAGCATAAGGGGTTTGGGACCCTTGGTTGATTTGATTAGTAATGGCATGGGCCAACAAGGTCATAACATTCCAGAACACAATCTCGGTAGCCGCTCCTCCTTGAGGAGCGAGGAAGATCGGTTGTCCTTCGAGGATACGATCTCTTCTTCCTCTTGGGATAGGCATGATCTAGCATGCACAAAATAATCTTTAGGGGGAAAACCTTACCTTGACTCCTACAGCACGACATACAGTAAGAAAAAGGGAAATATTTCCTAAAATGTCTCATAGCCTCTTACTCATAGTCGTGGTGCACAACACAATCATGAATAAGACTCTAATCGATAAGGAGTGTTGGATGTTGAGGACCATTAACTACCTAGTGATCTAATACAAAGTTTGTCACGGCCCATGCCAGGGCTTAGACATGACATGGTGAATGGGGAACCCAAAAGAACCTAAATAAGCCTCTTAACATATCATTACACATCCTTGGTCGCGGAAGCATTTAAAACAACAAGAGTAGAAAAGGGGGATATAGAACTAAAGGACATCATTCATATAATAGAAACATAGTAAGCTCAAGTGAGTATAGCATTAATACATCATAAGGTTCCAAAAACACCTCTACTACATAGATAGGAGTGGGGGACTAATACAAGCAACTGAGCTCACCCCTCTTAGTCATAACCACACATCAATGGAAAGAGTCTTAATACATAACATAAGGCCAATACATTGTCCCAATAATAGAGGACTTACCAACTAGTTTGAGAGATATTGTACTAGCCACGTGGAGGAAGATTATGATTAAGCGGTGCTCTGATTCCTACATGGTGACATCATGTAGGCATAGAGTATGCATTAGTATATTTGAATGTCCTAAGTATATAGGATGCAATGTAACAAGAGGTAGGCAACATAATTGAAATGTATAGTCATAAGTAAGGGATAAGTGTAATAGCAACATGGCATGCATGATCAATAGTTGAAGCAAAACATGCTAGTAAAATCATATGCTTATATAGAACTTAATATATGCATAAGAATAGACCATCATCATACATCAAACAATTTGTTACTCAATCCCTAAGGAACCTCTTCCTGTGAAAGGGTGATTGAGGTACATACCCCTCAATTAGTAGTATGGGCATACCATCCCCCAACAAGATGATTGAGGCTTAGTGTACCCTCAACAAGGCAATCGAGGCTTGACACTGCCTTGACAAGGCAGCCGAGGCTTGACACCCCCTCGACAAGGTGATTGAGGCTTGATACCCGCTCAACAAGGCGACTGAGGCTTGACACCCCCTCAATAAGGTGATTGAGGCTTGATACTCCCTCAACAAGGCTATCAACTTGCAACACCATAAACATTTTTCATGAATTCAACACATATATATATTCCTTTCATCATAATATCATTTAACTCATATGCTAGGCATTAGGCCTTCAATAACTCAAGAAACATAATCTGGACATTTTATCAAATACTTGTCGGGTGTGTATTGCTGGTATAAGATCATGCAATTCAAGAGTGAAATCATGCAAGAAAATTTTATGTAAAATCACCCATCAATACTTGGTAATACCCTCATACAATATACACCAAAACCCTTCATCAAACCTCAAGATAGATCAAAGATTCATAGGTCAAAACATGCTTAAACAATCACACTTTAATGAAACCCTAGCTTAGTTTATAGTCAAATTCATAGTAAGTAAGACCCATATGTAAATCAACTTAGAAATATAAAATTCACCATGGGTGGAATGACCCAATGGTTGAAACCCACATACCTTAGATCTTGAATTTCTTGGAATTGAGTTGGGAAAGAATGGAAGCTTGGAAGTGGGTCTTGGAATCCAAAACTTGTTCTTGAGTTTCCTTGATTTTGTATTGGGGTTTGATGAAGGCTCTTGCGAGAATTTGAGAGTGTATTTGAGATGGGAGTAATAAGTTTGATCCTTTGGAATAGGGTTTAGGTCTTTTAGGGATGTTAAGATAGCATTGGAAGTCTAAAAAGGTCATTAGAGTAATTAGAATTTATGAAAATGCCATTAGTGAACGAATGGAAAAATTGACAATGTGTCAGCTCAATGGAGGCTTGAATGGTTGTGTGGCACTCCACTGGTCATGTGGAGTGCCCGTCAAAAGGGACTTAGGAAATGAAATGGAAGTTAGGAACACATAGAAAAAATGACTTTGATGGGCCATTTCAAGGTATCACAACTAGCCATGTGGAGGATGATAGTGAGGAGCTCCGGTTCCTACATGGTAACATTATGTAGGCATAGATTATGTGTTAGTACGTTTGAATGTACTAAGTATGTGGGATGCAATACAACAAGAGATAGGAAACATAGTAAAAATGCATAATCATAGACAAGAGAAAGTATATTAGATACATGACATGCATGATCAATGCTTGAAGTAAAACATGCTTATATGGGACATAATACATGTGCAGAAAGAGACCATCATCATAGGCCAAGCAACCTAGTACTTGGAAGCCAAGGCCTACCTCCCTTTTGGAAGGAGATTGAGGTATCTACCCCTCAATTGGTAGTACGGGCATATTACTCCCTATAAGGTGGCTAAGGTATATACCTCTTCGTATGGTAGTACGGACATAGCACCCTCCGACAAGGCGACTGAGGATAGCACCCCCTCAATAAGGTGTGGTCAACTCGCAACACTACAGATACTTTTTAAGAAATTAACATATATATATGTTATCAAACATATATATCAAACTCAAGAACCCTTAACCAGACATTTTATCAAACACTTGGCGGGGTATAATGCTAGCTCAAAATCATGTAATTTAAGAGTGAAAGCATGTGAGAAAACTTAATGTAAATCAATCCACCAACACTTGGTAAGACCATCATGCTAGATACATTGAAACCCCTCATCAAATCTCATCATAGATCACAAGTCCATAGTTTAAAACAAGCTTAAACAATCAACATCTTATTAAACCCCAACATAGTTCATAGTAAAATTCATAATAAGAAGTACCAATAGATAAATCAATTTGAAAACATGTAATTTGCATAAAAAGAAAGGTTGAGCACCATGGGTGGAAAGACCTAATGGTTGAAACCCATATACCTCAACTTTGGAGATTTCTTTGATGAAGATTGGAATGAGAAATTGAAGCTTGAATGAATTTTCTTGATATCCAGAGTGAGTTTGGGACACTTGATTTTGGACGAAATATTTGGCTAAGTGTTAGATAGGGTTTTAGGGAATATCTTGAATGATATGGGGTTGAAAAGTGACTAAGTATAGGTGTTTTTACGCATAGGAAGGTTTAGGCCCAAGAACCCTAAGCCTTAGGCCAAAATAAGAAAAATTGGCAGCAAAATAAGACGGCTCCGCATCGCGGAGGTAGCGTGCACCCCTTCTATTTAGTGCAAACTTGGGAAAATCATATTTTGCTACGGTTGCTCTAAAATTGGGGTTATACCTATCTCCCACTCAAATTTTCCCATGATCAAGAATATAGAGTCAAATTTTTGATATCACACATGAATTTTGAGATATACGAAAATTATGAATATGGGCGTTTTCGAGGCACATTTTTTAGCACATTCAAACATACTAACACATACTTTTTGCCTATATGATCTAACTATGTAGGAACCGGAGATGACCTTCATATATCGTTTGATGGCTGGATCAGATTTGAGAAATTTGTTATGGTCAGTCCTATCTTCAATGGACAAGCTACCATTTCTCTACCTATGTTGCTTCCATTTAGGTTATTTACTATGACGGTGAGTCTGAGATATGTCTTGACCCCTGTCCTATTTTATGACTAGATACATTGTTGGACATCTTGTAGACTATTACACATATATGTTATGTGATGATATTTGGGGATTATGATTACGGTTATTTATTGGATATGGCTAATATGATTCGATTATGATATGATGTATATGGATGTTATGATGTAGAAATGTGGAAGACATCCCCAAACGGGGAGTACTACTTTTCTATCTTGTTTTGCTGCTTCAAGCTCCTGAAACACTCTCTTGGGTGTATAGACTCAGACCTGACAATGAAAATGTTTGCCTCATGAGAAAACAAATGCCATATTTGCTAATCAAATCCTGTTGACAAGAGATTCAAGAACTAATATTATCATTAGCTAGTTAATTTACAAAACCTTACTCTAAACTTAGAAGGATTTGAGGGCAACCAATTAGTGAAAACATTACTTATGATCACTGCATTTGATATGATAATAGGAACTATTTTTTCATGAACAAAAGATAGATGAATATTAGTATATTTCAAATGGTTCTTAGATAGAAACTGAGATAAATTTTCTTGCCTTCTGAAAAAAAGTTGTAGGAATGTTAAATGCCATGTAATTCAATTATTATTGAATATAAGGAAAAATAGATCATTACAAACTTTAAGGAGAAAGGAAGATTTTGGACTATACCGCAGGATCTGAATAATTACCTGAGCATAGTGCAAATTGCAGAAGGGGTTCTAGATGTTCAATAGCATAGACTTTTTTTTGATCGCTTGATATTTATTTTCCTCTAAAAGAAAGTAAAACCCAAAGCCACTGCAATATAAGTACCAAATTTGAGAATTCAACCATGGAAGACTAGTTAAACGACACATGCAGGGAACAGAAAATACTAGCCATGAGAGTATCATGATACTTACTATGAATATAGGACGGACAAGATTTTTACAAGATAAAGAAGTTCCTTAGACGTTTTTGGGAGATTCTTGAATAATCCTAATTGGTGAACTAACACAACTACTTCTAGAGGTTTTGTGCTGTAGAGAACATAGATGCTGAATATGCAATTTACGCTGAAATGCATGTATAGCAGCCTAGCAGGAAACTAGTTTACAGGTGTACTTGTCCTCGTCTAGACATCTGACATCCCAAGAAAGATCTCTGTATCACATCTATGACCACCGACATTATAGATAGCCTAGATTAAGTAAAAAGGTAAGAAAATATCTACCAAACAATTCATGGCCAAGGAAATAAGTTTGTTTCATTGACCTTCGAGAGTAGATAAACTCTCTTCACATTCTTTTGTGGAATCTCGTAACATAAAAATGCCTAGATAGGAATAGTTGAAAAACATCATAATCCTAGAGAGGAATTGTAACTTCACAGATTTCTTAATCTATAATGATGAAGGTTTAATCAAGAAGGACAATCACATGTATCACCAAAGCGTTACATGTGTTAATCCAGAATGCTAGCTTTTCCGCATGACTCAACTTTCCCGGATTTATTTCTTCTAGGCGAGAAACAATGAAACTATAATGTAAAACATTAATACGCATTTTATAGCAAGACATTGCTAAAGTGGGTCGCACAAGATGCCTGAATCTCACATTTCCTCACCTGAAATTTTGCAACAAAGGCTCAATACTACCTAGTTTGTGACTATCTTTATATATATATTATACTTCAACCATTGTGTTGTAAGGTCCATTGAACTCCTTCAACCCTTCCACGGGAAAAGGTTTGTCCAACTGAGTATCAAAAGATGAATCTTTTCTAAATTCTTGGCTACATATTTCACATTGGTCTTTCATAGAAAAGGCACTCATTGATGACAAGGATGAGGCTGGCGATGAGAGACACAGATTTGCAAGTGGAGGATCGGAACCTTTGCAATATATGTGCACCTTACTATGTCCTCAAACAACTTATTTGGCGTCTCTGGGACATGATCAGAAATATGGGTTCCAAGATACTCCGCCAAACTGATTAAATTTGAAGAAGAATTTTGCACGTACTGCAAAAAAAATTAATGTAAAAAGAACAACCTCTCAATTTTCCACTTCTCATTTCAGCTAAGGGAAAATCATAACATAGATACATGCAAAAGTAATATCTAATTGTTCCTCCATCATACCTCTAAGAGATGGTTCTAAGAGAAAAACTGCAGTGCAACATACCACAATCATAGATGCAGGTTGCGATTGACAAGCATGCAAATCTTTGCTTGGCATTTCCTATGATGTGGAAGCTCTCTTTGACGGATCCAAATGTTGAGTTAGTGAGGAACGACTTCGATGGATCCCAGATTCTCTAACTTTCTCTTCTATTGTGCGAGCTGTTTCTCTCCATGTATTTGATACTGGCCGCCTATAAAGCTGAGCACAAGAGTTTTGTCTTCTCACTTTAGTATTAGATTCCAAAACTTCATGGCACTTTCTTACTTTGGCATATATAGGAGATTTTAGTTTATCATCTCTTGTGGGAAAAGACAAGGATGAGCTTGGATGCTCACACTTCTTACGATATAATGAGAGAAGATGCTGCTCTAAATGCACTACTTGCAACTCTAGTTCTGTAATTTCTTTAACCAGTTCTACAGTTGGCTGGATTCAGTTGAAAGGACACATGACCAACATAGAAGCTATTAAAAACAACACAAAAAAATAAAGAAATGCTCTTTTTGACAAGAACAAACGTGAGGGGGACAGTGACAAAGGTTTATGAAAATTGACAATATAGTATGTGTACACAAGCTAAGTTACTTCACAAGGAGGTGTATGTAGTGTGAAATGCTCAAATTTACACCAAAAGTTAACAGAATCTCTAAACTTGTTCAAGGTGGAAGTAACAAGAATAATATGCCATACTATATTATGTCATTAGGGCTCAAGGAACAGGAGGAGGTACCTTAGGCATTGAGACCTGAGTGATGTCTTGCGAGAAAGATTTACCTCCCAGTGCTTTCTGTAGAGAACATCGAACTCTAACTTGATCCTCTAATCCTCTCTCTAGTTCCATTATCTATAAAGTAGTTTAAGTTTTCAACCAATTAAGACAATAATAATCTGTTGAACCAACTAGAATTAACAGTTTCATCATCTCTATTTTCTTACCGCTTGCCTGAAAGAACTTTCGACTTCCTCAAATGATTTCTTCTTCTTTCTCCCCCGACAATCTTTTCTATCACCTTTATCCTAGAACAATAAAAGCATTAATATCCTCAAATGTCCCAAATTCTTGGCATTACTAAGGTGTGTTCCTTGTTCGTTTTCCTTTTTTTATCTTGGAGAGAAAAATTGAAAGTTAAAAGATAATTGTTAGATGATGTAAAAACAAATTTGAAAGAGCACAACGAAGAGAAGACACAACGTAAGTCAGGATGCAAGATAAGGATCAAAAGTTCACGATGTGTCCAACTATCCTTTTCAATTTGTAACATTTTTGTCAAATTTTGTTATGAAAGCTCTACTATAAAAATCAGGACGGACACATGGAAGCTTCCTTACCAAATTCAATTTCTTAGAGTTGTCTACTGAATGATTCACATTGTCTTTGAATTGTCGTGTATACGGGAAGCTGCATTTCTGAAAATCAAATAGCAAAGAAAATGTCAACTCTCTCTTCACATTCTTTTGTGGAATCTCGTAACATAAAAATGCCTAGATAGGAATAGTTGAAAAACATCATAATCCTAGAGAGGAATTGTAACTTCACAGATTTCCAGATTAAAAAAAATGTTTTCTGGAGTACACAATTGACTCCTACTATAAACAAACATCATTCAAAGACATAGAAAACTAGGAAATTAAAAAGATAAGAAAATATAACAAAAGCCCTTC